>PVJC01042922.1:0-14733 GCA_004026665.1 Murina feae
TAGGCAGGCAGTTGCAACAGAACCCTTAGGTTTGCTCAAGTTCCGTGGCTGTTGGCCTCCATCTTGGCTGGGTTAATTTGCATACAGCCACTCTGATTGGCTGTTGGCCTCCATCTTGGCTGGGTTAATTTGCATACAGCCACTCTGATTGGCTGGTGGTGATGGTCACATTTGCATGTTTTGCTTTTATTATAGAAGAAGATTATTATTATTATTTTGAGAATTCTTATGAGGCTTAAGTAGAATTAAATAGTCTCAGCGTTTTAAAGTACTATTTTTAAAGTATTTTTTTTTTTTTCTGCTCCAGAACCTTTCTCACAGCTGTCCTATACTTTCTATTCTGAGATCAAACGCAACAATCATCTATTTCTGAATGGAATCTCATGCAATTATTTCCTCCAACTATACAGTCTCCCCAGAGACAAGCTGATATATTCACCTTAATATTTCCAACAAGATCCATTTTAACAGGAGCAAACACTGTAGGGCCAAGTTTGTCTAAAAGAAAAAATTAAAACATCTTTGAAAAAGCAGTATTTTCAAATGGAAACTAGTTTTATAGTAACAATTTAGCATGTTTTCTCCCTCCCACCCCCCCAAAAAATTCTAGTTTTTGCTTTTAAATCCTTTTCTAAACATAAACTTCAAAGGCACTTGGGATACTATCATCACCTTTTTCTATTATGCCACCCTGAGATGAGTAACTATAATAAGGCCCTAAGTGGCAGGAGAGAATAATCCTATAAACTCCCAATACATGTTGTAATCCTTAGGGCTATACTATCCAATGTGGCAGGCATTAGATTTGTGGCCACTTAGAGTTTGCAATTAGCTAGTCCAAACTAAAATGCACTGTCAGTTTAAAATACATACCAGACTTCAAAGATTTAGTGCCAAAAAGGAATGCAAACTTTCTCATTAATGATTCTTTTATATTGATTACATGTTGAGATGATATTTTGAATATATCGTTAGATAAAATAAATTATAAAAATTAATTTTATCTGTTTTATTTTACTATGTTAATGTACCTGCTAGAAAATTTAAAATTACATATGTGGTTGGAATATTTCTGTTGGACAAGAATAACTTAAAAAATAACACAATTGGGTAGAGCTAAAAAGCCAAAAGAGAAAATATAATAGAATTCTAAAAAATACTTGACAGATCCAAAAGAAAGGCAAGAACAAAGATAGGTAGTTAAAAAGCCAAACAGGAAATAAAATTGAATACTAAAAAATAACATTAATTGGCTAGAAGTCAAGAAAGGAGTGAAAAAGGAACAAAGAACAGACAGGACAAATAGAAAATAAATAGCAAGGTGATAGGAACAAATAACAAGATAGTAGACTTACATTCATCCAAACGATGTAATTCAGTACATTAACAAAGTACAGGGGGAAAAACTACACTTGATAATTTCAATAAATACAGAAAATATATTTTAAAATTAATTCATTCATGATTATAAAAACTTAATGTACAAAATTCAATGGTATCTATGTGCTATCAATGAACAAATGGAAAATGGAATTGTTTTTACAATAGCATGAAAACTATTAAAATTCTAAAATTTATTTCTAACAAAAGATATATAAGACCTCTATACTAAAAAAGTGACACAAACATTGTTGTGGAAATAACAAATACCCGAGTAAATGGAGAGATACAGCACGCTCAAGCATTAGAAGACTCAATGTTTAAGATAAATGTCAGTTCCCTTCTAATTGGCTGAGATTCAATGTAATCTTAATAAGAGTATCAACAGGCTTTTTAATAGAACTGGAAAGCTAAAACTTATGTAGACATGCAAAAGACCTAAAATTACCAAAACGATCTTGAAAAAGAAGAAAACGGGAAGGCTTACATGATCGAATTTCAAGCTTTACTGTAAATGCACAGTAATTAGGACACTGAGATATTGGCATAAGAAAAACCAAATAGATCACTGAAACAGAAGAGAGAGTCCAGAAACAGACCCATGCTTACTAGGTCAATTGGTTTTCAACAAAGCTGCCAAAGTAATGGAAAAGGGGAAAATGGCTGTTCAACAAATGGTTCTTAAACAACCAGAAATAATAATAATAAAAAGAATCTCAACACTTCCTTCACACTATGTACAAAAATGAATTCCAAGATGACTTATAGATGGAAGAATCAAAAGTAAAGACCACAGAAGATGACAAGGAGAATATCTTCATAACCTTGGGGGTAAGCAAAGATTCCTAGCACACTGAAAGCACTAACTATAAAAAAAAGAAAACGGATCAATTGGATTTCATGAAAATTAAAAACTCTGCTCTTCAAAAGACCTCAGTAAGAAACGGGCAGCCATAGTCTGGGGAAAAATACTCATAATGTGTATGTTTACACCGGAATGTTACTCAGAATAGATAAAGAACTCTTATGAGTCAATAATAAAAAGAAAGTTAACCTTTTAAAAATGGATTAAAGATTTAAATAGATGTTGCAGTGTAAGAAATAGCAAAGACCAATAATTATGTGAAAAAGTACTTAACATCATTAGCATCAGAGAAATGCAAATTAAAGCCACAACACGATACCACTCAACACAGGAATGGCCAAAAGCAAAAATGCTGACACCACCAAGTGTCTGTGAAAATGTGACACAACCACAATACCCACACACTGCTGCTGGAGGTGTGCAATTGAGCAACCAGCCTTTATAAAGCTAAACATGTGAACCCCATGAATCAGCAAGTCCACTCCTCGGCATCTGCTCAATAGACAGGAAAACACAAGCCCACGGACACAAAAATGTTCAGGGCAATTTCACTTACAATAGCCTCAAACAAGAAACTACCCAAATGCCCACCAGTAGGAGAATGAATAAACAAAGGGTTAAATGCACTTAATAAAATACTATTCAGCAACACCAAGAAATGAAATGTTGACACATGTAACAACAAGGGTGAAAACATTCTGTTGAGAGAAAAAGCCAGACGCTAAAGGGTTTATAACATGACTTTATGTACATGGGATTTTAGAGCAGGTGAAACTAATCTGTGGCAACAGAAAGCAGTAAAATGGTTGCCCCAGGCTGGGTGACAGGTTGGGGTCTGACTGGCAGAAGGAATATTCTGGGTGATGAAAACATTCTTGGTCTTGACAAGGATGCAGATTACATCATTAGGTGCATTTGTCAAAAGTCACTGGGACCCTAACACTTAAGTTCTATTCATGTTATACCCCAATCTTAAAAAAGATGCATAGTTAATTGGGTTTTATAACCGATTTCAACACATTAGCGATTTCTGGTACTATTGACTCTATAAAAATAAAGTAAATATAATTTGAACTTAACAAAAATTATAGCTATAACTCTGTTATCTTTGAAAAAAAGTTTTAACTGGTAAGCAATTTTTCATAGTACCAAGGATCTGAAGGTCTATTCAATAACTTTCACTTTCATTTTTAAAAAATATATATTTCTTTATTGATTTCAGAGAGGAAGGAAGAGGAAGAAAGAGAGAGAGAAACATCAATGATGAGAGAGAATCATCGATCGGCTGCCTCCTGCACTCTATTCACTGAGCCAAACAGGCTAGGGCTCACTTTCATTTTTAATTATGATTTGTGGAAAACAGAATTCTCCTTTTTCATGACCCTACTCGGAGGTCACTATTTATTCATTTAGAAAAGAAATGGAAATATGCAATAATGCTTCAGGTCATGCAGTGCCATGAAGAGGTAGCTAAGGGTCATCTCACTGTCCACACAGTTCAGATCTCTGATGCAATATAACAGCTGTGAGACAGAGAGTCTAGAGACTAATAAATTTAAGGCGAAGCAGCAACCTTACCCAACACTGGAACCACAGCATAACATGACTCCAAGAACGCTTCTGTGGGAATGCCACTGTCTTCCAGAAGCTCAATGTCACTAAAGCTAAGCCATTTGGGGATAAGGAGGAGGAAAGAATGCAAAAAAGTTAGCACCCGCTGCAGTTCGGAGGCAGTCATGAAAGCAGCTGCCCTCTACAGGGCAAGCCATTTGGCCAGATTTTACACACACGCCCGGAGTTTGTTCTTCTATTACAGTACGGTCTAAATACAACATTTCCCAAAGCTTACCATCAAGCAAACTACAATTTGTCTAGAGTATACTCTCACAATCCAGTTCCTTCTTTTCCAGTGCTTCACACAGTAAACAAGTCAGCACAAGTTCTCTATTCTGCTAGAACACACCATCATTTGAAAGGAACCCCAGGGTGGACCTCCCAGAGGGCATCCACCTTCAGTGACGTCAGACAGCACAGAATACCTGGTGTTCATGGTACTAAAGAAAGTCGGGATAACTTCTTGGCCTTCTTCCCAGTGGGATTCTGGAGAGCTACTTGAGGAGTTTGATACGGGCTGGACCAAGTTGTCATGATTTTCCATGTTTTCCTCTCTGTCTTCCTTCATTATTTCACCTTGGACTGCAGAGTAGAAGAGACTTATTATTAATCCATTATTTATCATAAAAACTTATATATTCTCATTGCAGAACATTTCTAAAACACAAAAGCACACAGAAATGAAAATCAGTGAAATTCTATACACAGACCCACATACCATATATACATATACACACACAAATTTAAGTTTAAATATATGTAGATTTGTATCTTGCTTGTTTTCATCAATGTATCAAAAATATTTTCATTATCATTGAATACTCTTCAAAACATGATTCTAACGACCATGTAAAATTGCATCATGTGGGGTGCACTCAGGTAATTTCTAAAATTTTAGTATTAGAAATAGTCATTCCTCATTATTCATGTGTTCTGGATTTGTAAGTTTGCCTACTTGCTAAAGTTTATTTGTAACCCTAAAATCAATGCTTATCGCACTTTTGCAGTCATTTGTGGACATGTGCAGAGTGGTAAAAAATTGAGTCACTCAACATATATGTTCCCAGCTAAGGTTAAACAAGTGACACTCTGTCTTCTTATTTCAGCTCCCATACTGTACACAAGTGTTTCTTTGGTGCCACATTTTGTGCATTTTTGTGCACTTCGTTGCTGATTACACTGTTTAAAAGGGTCCCCAAGTAGAGTGCTGTCTGTGATGCACAAGACTATGATGTGCTTTATGAAGAAAATGCGTATGTTAGATAAGCTTGACTCAGGCAAGAGCTGTAGAGCTACTGGCCATGGCTTCAATGTTACTGAACCAACAATATATAGTAAACAAGGTGTCTCGAAACGGAAACACATCAAGCAAGGTTATATGCTGATCAGTGGACAAAAACGTCCACCGAGGCTTGCAGGACTCTAACTCTGAATCTCTCCTTGGAGCAATGGGTCAGTATTTGCTAATTCAGTGTCTGCAGTGGTTTTACAGAACCTAACTACCATGAATAATGAGAATCAACAGTAATGTCATAACAACATCCTTGTGCACAGAGATTTGTCCTTAAATCTGACTATCCTTATAGACAAATTCCTAGAAGTAAAATTACTGGGCTAAACAACAGACTTCAGTGGTATGTGGGTCACCGGCCTTATAGTAACAGTTATGAAAATACAGCTTCTTTTCTAAACCCAGCTCATCTGGAAAAGTGGAGTCTCTGATTTCAAGAGAAATGAAGACAGTTTTATTTTTTAAATATTCATTAAAACCTATAACACAATTAAAAGCTCCACTACTGTTGTCTTGAACTGATCCGAAGTTGGTTTAGGGTAGAGTCAATGGAATTAGCAAATTTGAAAGGGCAGCATTTGAACTGCAGGCTACCACCTGAAATGTGGGACTTCGGCTTAATCACAGAGAAGACCGGGGAAAACCTGATGTGGCTGGTGAATTCCAACATACTCAGGTCTCACCAGAAACTAGGAGGATGGAAACCTGAACTGCCATAACGTCACACTGCTAAGTCTGACATCACAGTCTAAGTTGAAAGGACTTCGAGATTCAGGGTGGAAGGCCCATGAAATACTTGCGTTCTCTGAAAGGTTAGTGCAGGCAGCTGTGCTCACTTGCAGCCCATAAATAGTGAGAGGCACAATCCCTCTTCTTGCTGCCAGAATTCTGCACTGGTCAGATGGATGGTGGAATGTTGGCTGACAAGGTCCTGTCGTCCCGCTAATGCTAACTCACCTGCCTCAGGAGCTACCTAGGATACTGTCTTGAACTCAGTTCCTACCAAGTGTCCTATCAGGGACAATGGATCAAACCCCCAACATCCTAACGTTCAAGGGTTCGCTTCAGATTTTAAGTCTGTCTTTACCTGTGATATTATCATCTATATGTTCTTCACTTGACACTCTGCAATTGATCTCTGCAGATTTCAGATACAAGGAACTCTTTTCTTTCATTGGGATTTCGTCATCGTCATTTATTTCCTTATTTAAAGATCCATTTTCACAACTGTTTAACTCCATTTGCCTGAGAATTTTTTTAAAAAAGAAAAAGACCAGAAGATCCAATTATTGGTCAGAAATAGATTGTCCAGGTAGATCTGATTCTGAGGGATGGGGAAGGATTTATATCAATTGGAAAACAGAATTTTTAAATCAGCCAAATCTCTCACCCCCATCCCTGTGAGGGGAGCAGGCCAGTCTCCAGGCTCAAGGTGAGAACTCACAGCCAGCCATGGCTCTTCTTTCGTACCTGCAGGCACTCAAACTTCCTGCTCCCCACCAGCAACAGGAAGTAGTCTTTGACAGGTCTCTGGTTTCCAATCAGCTTTCTGCAGGGACCAAACTTAACACTTTTTTTCCCCCTCAGTTCTCAAAATCACTGACTATTTCCCTGTGTTTGCCTAGCAGGTAACTGTCTAGAAGCCACATGCTGTGATCAGGGCAGAACAAACATCCCTCCCAAGTATGTGTGACAGATAAAACTTTGGAGGAAAGGCAACATCCTGAGGTTCTGCTGCTCTTCAGGGAAACAAAGAAGGCAATTGAACATACAAGTGAAACCCTGACTCTGTTAAAGGGACAATCATACCATCTTACTGTAAGTGATTAGGATGAGCCAAATTAGGAGAAAAATTTTCTTCTAATAAAAATAAAGGGAAAGGTCCAAGTTACACGATGACTCCAATAAATTTTTACTTTCTAAAGAAATATCATATTTCAACTTAGTAATGAAAAATATAGTATACTAAGGAAATACCTCAAGAGAAAAACATGATACAGATGCTCTTAATGAAAATATTTAGGACAGGAGAAAATTTTTAACAACCAAACTGGGAACAATCCAGTATTAAAGAAGCAACATATATATATATAAAGAGGCAAAATGTTAAATAATAACTTTAAAGGACAAATATACTAAGTAAAAATTTGGGAATGCTTATATCAAATAATAATGGAGTAAAGATCCCAATTACTAGGAACATAACTATGTAAATGTGTCCTTTTTAAATCAAAGCAGTCTTTGGAGGAAGATATAGTTTAGCTTTTGATATTATGGGTTTTTTTTCTATCTGTAAAGCCACCTAAGATTTTTATTTTTATGTTAAAAAAATAGCACTGTCCTTTGCAGTTTAAAGCACACTTAAATCCAAGCCCAGCTCCTCCACAAGAGTGCCAACGCTCAGTGCACCGGAGGGATGAAAAGTTTCGAGCAGTGATGGTTACGAGCAGCTGGGCAGCCCAGGGGACATGCAGACACCTTCCCGGGAGTCCCTGCAGAATGCAAGATCTGCTACTGCTTCAGACTCACCCGAAGGAGGGCGATCAGATACTGCTTCCTTCGGGTTTCATCTCAAATCATGAGAAAAACCACCATATGATCTAAATACCCTTTTTTAAAAAAACAAACAAGGAATAACAATATCTTTTTTTACTTTTAGAAAGAAGAAGAAAACAAAGAAATTACTGTACCTTTCCAATGAATTATGAATTGGTACAATAGGATGTTTCATCTTTAAAAGAAGCAGAGAGATGAACATTTATATGTTAAACTTCTGAAAGAGCATTTTTAGTTTTGTCACATATGAAAGTGATAAATATGACCGTCACATGCAGTGCCCCAGTTTTAAAACAATCCTAGATCCTCCTAAAAGAAGGGAGTCATTCTTCCCAATCAGCCCTGCATATTGATTCAAATATGGTACCCAAATTTCCAAGGAAAAGGAAGGTGGCCTTTTGAAGGGCCTAATTATCAGAGCCAAACCCTTGGTGGTTGACTTCCTTATAATTTCAGTTATTCTCATTAAACATTAATAAATACCAAACTGTGATGCGGTGCTGTATTAAACAGTATGGGGTTCCTGTCCTTTAGGTAGCTGCCTGTAGAGTAAGGTTAAAATAAAGGTGTGCAGAGGAGTTCTCAGCCGACTTAGGGACTCGGGGAAGAAGAGATTACATACTGAGGTATAGATCAGAGCTAACCAGGAAAGACGGGGGAGAGGCATTCTTGGCACCGGGAAATGGCACCAAGATGGGGGGAGCTACAAGCAGTGAACACAGCTGAGCCAGGTAATGACAGCCCAAGAGGCTGGGGATGTGGAGAGGAGCTAAGAAGTTCTGACTTTACCCTGCAGGCAGTGACTTGGTAGAGGGGGCCACTGTACACTGCATGTCAGGCTGAAGGCGACTGCTAGAAGGCCACCACACATCTCAGGGAAGCTCACTGGACAAGGCGGCTGGAGAGAAGAGTCTGGCTACAGAGGTAAGTTTAGGTGGTGAAACTGCCAGAAATAACCGACTGGACAAGGTAAAAGAGGACGTAAAGGAAAGTCCACTAAAAAAGTCTCTATCTGCCACCAAAGAGTAATGGAGACTATAGCTCAGCACATCACTTTCTTTACCATTAATTTTTCATTAATTCTGCTGCCGCCACAGGGCGAGCGGGCTCCCACCTTACTGGACTTGAGCGTGGCCAGCTGCGGCGACCCTGGGGGAGTGTGACACAGCAGCTCCGAGGTGAAGGCTGCGTTTGCAATCTGCATGCATTCTTCCAAAGTCTTCAGAAAAGTATTGCACGTTGATTTCAGCAGAGTTCCCACATCGATTCCCTCCTGCCAAACAACCAGAGTGGAAGACTCTTTTACCTTGCAAAAAAGCAGCAGCCCGATTGCAGAATGTCCCGAGGTTTTTATCCACAACCATAATATTACCATTTCCATCTCTTCTGCAGGACAAACATGTACATCAGTTACAAAATCAAATAGAAAGCCTGAGTGAGTCCACTTTATCTACTGACCATACGTGAGCTGGACCCTCAGTCACCCACTGCTCCAGCCAAGAACAACAACCTCATTCAAGTCAACACCCCACGCCAGCACTGTGCCAGGAGCTGGACACAGGGCCCTGTTTCCAGTCCACAGGGAATCACAGAGACTGCAGACCGGTGGGGTCATTGGAAAAACGTCCCCTATGGCCTGAGTGAAAATGAGTTCTAAGACAGAAGCATTAGAGACCACAAATAAGGCGCTGCTGGCTTTCAGAATGGGTTTTCTGGCTTTCCCTTCAGATGAGTCTAAGGTTTCAGCAACTGGAATTCTTTTGAATAGCTAATCATTTTTTTCTCTCCAAGTTATTTTACTTGTCCAGTGTGTTTTTCCTCTGGATATTGACATTAATGTGTTGTTCAGAAATTGAGGTCACATCCTGACTCGAAACAGTAAAATCCAAGATTCAGGGATGAAGGGAGAGTAACCGATAAGCCACGTCTGGCGTGCCTTCGCAGGTGGCCGAGAGCAATAATGTTTTACCTCAGAACTGGACGCACCAGCTGTGGTCACTTCTTTCGTTTTTCCCACTTGCTGAACAAGGAGGTCACAGTAGAGTCTTAGTTCTGACATTTTGGTTTTCAAGTTTTCAGTGTTTTCAGCAAACTCTACATAACAAAATGATGACAACGTACGTCATTATGAGAATGAATACATGGTGTTCTAGTTAGCATACTCTACAGACCATGGAATATATAACCTACGCCTGAAGTCAGGTGTTTATAGTATGGCTTACAGACAGGGTGTAGGTGAAGATATGGCAGCAAGAAACACAGAAGAGGAGATGACCAAACTTGGGAAATAACCACATCGTTTCTTGAGCCAGCACATGGCTGATCGGCACACGGAGAAGGAGACAGCATACTCCTGATCCACACGTGTCAGGACTGGGAGCAGGGCCCAGGTTCAGAGGTCTAGTCTCAGGTCTACCACAATTTTCCTGTGTGTAAAATGGGCCACAAGCCCTCTGCCTGCTAACACAGTGCACAGAACTGGGAAATGGCGTTCTGTAACATGCAATTACCACTAATGAGGCAGCTCATTACTTCCGAGGACTGGTCCAGCACGCTGCCTGTCAAGGCTAATAGCACCCTCTGTGCACCTGCTGCTCCCTTATTAGCTCGGCACTCCAGCCACCCTGGTGCTGAGGGCTCAGCAACAATCATTACCGCCTGTTTCCTCCTCCATACAATGCTGCATGTTCCCACTGGATCTGAGTCAAAGCTGACTGTCTAGAATTTACTCCCGATTTAGCATGCAAAAGCACCAACGACGCAGCCACTTTTCTGCGTCTACTGGAAGAGTTAAGCACATCTGTCATGAGAAAGGTTTCCTGAAACACTTTTCCCAGAGGCCCTCCTCTCCCCACAATCTCTTCAGGTGTATATGTGGGGCCAGGGGTGACAAGGGCTCAGGCAGTAAGCCCTGGCATACGCGTGACTCAGTCCAGAAAGAAAGTTGTGCTCTGCTTCTCAGACCTAATGATGGCGAGTTAATGAGCACTGAGCAGCAGCAACCTGACAATTAAGCATCCATCCCACCCCAGGGACGGGGGGGGGGGGGGGGTAAGCGGGTGTCACTGCAGGAAGCACCCTGGTCCAAGGCTCCTCTGGCTCAGCTACTCTTTACCAAAGGGGAACTCTGCCAGACGGGGTGCCACAGGGCTCCAGGCTCACTGGTTCTTGTGATCCTAATGTAGGTCTTTTCCTCTTTGTAAAATATCAGGAAACTGAGACTCAGAGGGATTAAGTGATCTGGGCCAAGGTCACAAAGCCAGGAACCTACCTGCAAAGCCATGATTTGCATCCAGTGGTATCTGGCTCCAAAGCCTGCACTCTCTCTCTGCTCTATCCTGAGCGTTGGATAGAGACCAGGGTTTGTTTGTTTTTGCAATTATAGCTGATTATATAAAAAAGCCTCTTTCATATTTTCATACGGAGAAATATATGGTTCATTCCTTTAGTTTTCAGTTGTCCTTTAAAACTTGCTTCCTTAAAGCCCATTGGCATTTGAATTGGGACCCCCTAGGTGTACCAGTAAACATAGAAGAGCTCTGCTATTGTATGAAGCCTAAGCCAGTTCCCACTCGACAGAAATGCAGCCCTGGAACAAGCTGGATCCCGTGTTTCGTGCCATGGAGGCTGCGCTTTCAGGGGTCCGGATATTGTATTTTCCCGGTTACCAGGCCCAAGAGTCTTTGACTTTTTTGGGGAAGTGGCAGCATTTGAAAATGTTGACAGGGTCCCCAGTTTCGAAGGTCATGACATCCATGGCTTCTGTAAGGTTGCACTTAACTAATGGTTTTTAAAAAATATATATTTGTATTGATTTCAGAGAAGAAGGGAGAGGGAGATGAAACATCAATGATGAGAGAGAATCTTTGGTCGGCTGCCTCCTGCATGCCTCCCACTGGGAGCTGGGCCTGCACCCCAGGCCTGTGCCCCGACCAGGAATGGTCTGTGACCTCCCGGCTCACAGAGACCGCAGTGTAAACGCCACTGCGTTGTGCATGGTTTGCACGATCCAAAAAGCTGGCTAGGTGGTCGGACGCAAGGCAACAAATATGGGACCCAGAGATGACAGCGAGTGCCTCCCACAGTGCTCAGACCAGAGGACAAGCAGTACTTGCCTTTCTCCTTCTGGGTCCTACTGTCGGTCAGGCAAGCCTTGGCTGACCCCAGGGCCACCAGCCACCGCTGTCTCTCAGCCACACTTCTGGCTTTCAGGTAGAAATACTGCTCCCCAGGGATGATCAGGTCCATGCGTGTGTTATCTACAGAATGAACTTGGAGCAAAGCAGAGGGAGGTCACAAACCCAGACGAGCCTTACCTGGGTAGCCTCCACTCACCCACATTCCTGAGCTCAGCTGATGCCGGTCACTGGAGTCTGCTTCTAAGAGAGGATGCCAGCCCCTACCGCCTCGCCTAGCTCGTCCAGATCATCCGATGCCTCCACTGATGAGGAGGGAAAACCCCGCAACTGGCTCCAAGGTATCACACCAAGATTCGGGTCTAAAAAGCCATCATCTAATTCTCCCAGGATCTCTTATCAGAATAGAGAGGGCATCTCTCTTTTGGCTCGCCTGTGTGAAATATGCTGCTCTGAGTCAAAACGGCTTGCATGCCAACAAGAAAGAGGGCGCTCTATCTCCTCAGCTTTACTGGAAAGTGATCAAGAACACGTCTTCCTTTTCCCCTTCCCTTCCTGAGTCAGGACAAAGGTGTGAGAATTGCCTCAGAGCCCCAGAAGAAACAAGCAAACTGCACTCTCCTTTACCCACCACGCACCAGCTCCCAGACCAAAAATCCCTTCTCATCTTCTAATCTGCTCTGAGCCACATCTCACGATTCCCAAAACCAAGAGGTGAGGGCTATCCGTAGGTCTGTTCGGCATTTGCTGGTTTTGAGTATGTGGTGGTGGTGAGGAGTGCGTGTGACTTGAAGTGTTAGATGCTGCAGTGAACAGATTTATATAAGCTTTGCAAACAGCCACTGGCCCCAGGTGGGCAGGTGACTACGGAAGGAGCACTGGGTGTGCGGTCAGGCCCACTGCTCTCCTTTATTTTGACGACCTCTTACAGGCGCCTGGGAAAAACTGGTTGCAGTTTTAGGTCTTACTGCAGAGCTTTCTTTTGGGACATAACACTATGTATTTTTGTCTGCAATAGGAGAAGCAGAGAGAGGCACGGAGAGACCAGCGTTTTCTTATTTGGGGGGAAAGGAGGCCAGAAGGAAAAATAAAACCCGCACCACCCTTGCCTTCTCACCTTGAATCTCACAGACCGCCATCTGGATGCTCCCTTTGCAGCCTTTCCAGGCATCCTCAGGAGAATCGTAATAGGATAATATCCCCCCACAGAGGAGGAACCACCGGGGCTGCCAACCTGAGAGCAGAAGAAGAGTGTGGTCTCAGTTACTGCCTGATGTGAGCTGCCTCCCGGGGCACAGGAACAGGACCTGACAAGGGGTGTGGTCCCAGCGCCAAGGTACTGACATTCCAGGGGAAACCAAGGGAAGACGTAGGTTAGGAAAGACCCGTATGTTTGATCACATTAAATTAAATTAAATTGAATTGACCCACAGAGGCATATATTTTTAGTCACATAACATATAGAAAACATCTGGAAGGCTCAGCAACAAATACTGATTCTCCAGGTAGTAGGATTAGTAATGGTTTTTATTCCCCGCTCCCCCCAATATAGTACTAATAATCTGTGATTTTCAACTTCGCATTGTACATTATTAGGATCACACACTTGTTTCTTAACCCCCTGGTTAAGAAAATCATCCCAACTTAGAAATGAGGCAAAATATTATGCTGCCCTTACCACATCACACAGATGCTAGTAAGCCTGCCAGGGTCCTGTGGGCACCAGAGAAGTTAACTTTGGCTCACTAGTTAGTATTGAGCCACTGAAATGGAGTAATCTTAAAACAGTTAAGGGCTTAACCACTTTACTCTGGGGAATTTCGGGGGATAGACCATATTCAGTCGCAATATGAATCTTATCCAGTCCTCTTACACAACCTGTACTAGTGTCAAAGCAAACTCCTGTGCTGTCCTGCTTCTGAGCTTCCCTAGGGCTGGATCTTCAGTGCCACCCCTACATCTCTGCATCAGACCGGCAGCCTCCTCAGCCTGGTGTACTTGTCTCTCTCTGACATGCATTGCCCTTTAGGGATATATTGTTTTCCTGTGACTCTCATGTGGCCGGGGCAGCAACAAAGAAGGTGGCAGAAGCTCTGGGCTGAGCTTCAAGGTACAATCCCTTGGGGATTGATCCACACAAACCAGGTGCCTAACACACCAATCAGTGTCAAAATGGTGTCAATATATCACGTTGTAACAGATGTGTGAGGTACCCCAGCCTAAGATCATGGTACAGGGACAATACATATGTAATCATGAGGCTCAAGGGTCACACCAAATCTAAGCTCAGGACAGGAGTTAGGTGGCAGCTGAAATGTTCCACTCACTATTTACTTCATCAGTGTCTGCTTTTCTTTGTTTTTTCATATTTACTTTTTAATTAAATTTATCGGGATGACAATCCTATTTAATCTTATCTAATAAAAGTGTAATATTGAAATTGACCATCCCTCGGGATGCCTAAGCCACGCCCACCAGTCAATCAGAGCAGCTGTATGCAAATTAACCCAGCCAAGATGGAGGCCGGAACTCATGGAGCTGAGTGAACAGGCAGCGTCCGTTGCAGCAGGAGTGAAACTGTTTGCAGTTGGCTGGCCTTCTCCAGGCTCTAGGCAAGAACATATTTGCAACAAAGTCTCAATCCTAGAAGCCTCGGGAGCTGAAACAAACAGCAGTCCTGACTGCGAGCTTCGTTACCTGCCTAGGCTCGGCTTAAAGGAACAGTGTATCAATTACAGAAGATAAACAAACCCCAGGAACCAGCTTCCAGCCAGCCTTGCTGGGACATTGAGTCAATGGGAGCTGTGGGCAGTCTGAAAGCCTGAAAGCACCCCTCAGCCTGTCACCCACACTGGCCACACCCCAATGGGGTGAGGGACCCTACTGGGGGG
>PVJC01042924.1:0-14733 GCA_004026665.1 Murina feae
GACAGCCATCCTGTGGTGGCCATCTTGTGAAGACGTCTCACAAGGGCGTGATGCCACCTAGACTTTTATTATATACGATGGCTTTGTAGTATAGTTTGATATCCGGTACTGTGATCCTTCCTACTTCATTCTTCTTTCTCAAGATTGCTGCAGCTATTTGGAGTTTTTTATGGTTCCATATAAATTATTGGAGTACTTGTTCTAACTCTGTGAAATATGCCATTGATATTTTAATAGGGATTGTGTTGAATCTGTAGATTGCTTTGGGTAGTATAGACATTTTAATTATGTTAATTATTTCAATCAATTAACACAGTATACATTTCTATTTGTTTGTGTATTCCTCTATTTCTTTTTTCAACATCCTATAGTTTTCCAAGTACAGGTCTTTTATTTCCTTGGTTAAGTTTATTCCTAGGTATCTTATTTTTTCTGTTGCAATGGTAAATGGGATTGCTATTTTAGTTTCTCTTTTTGATAGTTCTTATTGGTGTATAAAAATGCCATTGATTTCCGAATGTTGATTTTGTATCCACTACCTTGCCAATTTTATTTATTAAGTCTAATAGTTTTCTGGTGGAGTCTTTAGGGTTTTCTATGTACAATATCATGTCATCTGCAAATAGTGAGTTTTACTTTCTCCTTTCCAATTTGGATGCCATTTATGTTTTTTGGGTTTTTGTTTTGTTTTTTGTCAGATTGCTGCAGCTATTACTTCCAGTAATATGGTAAATAAGAGAGTGAAAGCAGACCTCCTTGTCTTGTTCCTGTTCTAGGGGACATGGTCTAAATTTTGTCCATTCAGTATGATGTTGGCTATAGGTTTGTCATATATAGCCTTTATTTTGTTGAGGTATGATTCCTCAATTCTAACTTTGTTAAGAGTTTTTATCAAAAAATGATGTTGGATTTTGTTGAATGCTCTTTCTGCATCTATTGTTATGATCATCTTATTTTTATATTTCATTTTGTTTATGTGATGTAGCACATTTATGGATTTGCAACTATTGTACTAGTCTTGCATCCCTGGAATAAATTCCACTTGAAAATCATTATGATCTTTTTAACATGTTGCTGGATGTGATTTCCTAATTTATTGACCTGTAATTCTTTTTCTTTGTAGTGTCTTTAACTGGTTTTGGAATTCAAATAATGCTGGCTTTGTAAAACAAGCTTGGAAGTATTCCTTCATCTTGGATTTTTTTTGGAAGAGTTTGAGTAGGATAGGTGTTCCTCTTTGAATGTTTGGTAAAACTCTCCTGTGAAGCCAGGGCTTTTGTTTGCTAGAGATTTTTTTTATTAGTGCTTCAGTTTCATTAGTTGTTATTGGCTTATTGGGGTTTTCTGATTCTTCCTGATTGAGTTTTGGAAGATTGTATATTTCTAGGAATTTGTCTAGTTCACTCAGTTTGTCCAGTTTGTTGGCATATAGCTGTTCATAGTATTTACTTACAGTATTTCTGTGGTGTCCATTGTTATTTCACCTCTTTCATTTTTTGTTTTATTTATTTGGATCTTCTCTCTTTGTTTCTTGATGAGTCTGGAGAAAGGTTCATCAATCTTGTTTATCTTTTCAAAGAAAAATCTCTTGGATTCATTGATTTTTTCGTATTGTTTTCCTAATCTCTAAGCCATTTATTTCCACTTTGATCTTTATTATTTTCTTCCTTCTACTTCCTCTTGTATTTTCTTGCTATTCTCTTTCTAATCACTTTAGTTATAGGGTTAGATACTTTATTAGTGCTTTTTCTTATTTATTAAGATAGGCCTTTAATGCTATGAACTTCCCTCTCAGGGCCACTTTTATTCTGTTCCATAGCTTTTGGGTTATTGTGTGTTTCTTTTTGTTTCTAGGAAGTTTTTTATTTCCTGTTTGATTTCATTGGTAACTCATTCGTTGTTTAATAAAATGCTATTTACTTCCATGTATTTAAGTGTTTTGGAGTTTTTTATTGTAATTGATTTCTAATTTCATGCCACTGTGACCCAAGAAGATGCTTGGTGTGATATCAGTCTTCTCATGTAACAACCACCACAACCAAAATACAGAACTGTTCAATTATCTTTTTTTAAAAAACCCTCCTGGACAAGTAGCTCAATTGGTTAGCGCATCATCCTACTATGTCAAGGTT
The DNA here is from genome assembly GCA_004026665.1 of Murina feae. Lineage (NCBI taxonomy): Eukaryota > Metazoa > Chordata > Mammalia > Chiroptera > Vespertilionidae > Murina > Murina feae. Next base: position 2,133 of record PVJC01042924.1, read on the forward strand.
GCCAGTTTGATCCCTGGTCAGGGCATATGCAAAATATCAACCAATGAATGCATAAATGGATAGAACAACAGATCAATCTCTCTCTCTCTCTTCTTCTCTCTCTCTAAAAAAAAATCAATCAATAAATTCCCCATGCCACATCCTTTGTAATCAAACCCACCCTCATCCCCAGTCCTTGGTAACTACTGATATGTTCTCTCACCTTAGAGTTTTGCCTTTTCCAGAATGTCATATAAAGTCATATAGTATGTAACACTGTGAATCTGGTCAGTGTAATGAGATTCATTCCCCGTTGTGTTTATCAATAGTTTCTTATCTTTTATTGCTGAATAATATTCCACTATATGGGAGTACCATAGTTTGTTCAGCCACTGATCCATTGAAGGAGATCTGGGCTGTCTCCCATTATTAGCAACTAGAGGTCTGGTACATGAAATTTGTGGGTAGGGTTCTTAGTCCTGGCCAGAGATCAGGGCCAATCAGGGCCTTCAAGTTTCCAGCTGGGCCTTCCTTCTGGCTACCAGCCAGGGCTTTCCTTCCCTGGCTGCCAGCTGCCAGCCAGGGTCTTCCTTCTTCCATGCCACCCCCTGGTGGTCAGAAGATGTCATAGAGAGAGATCAAACTCCTGATCTCTTGGTCAAATTCCCAAGGGGACACTTTGCATATTAGCCTTTTATATATATAGATTATGATAAAACTGGTATAAACATTCATTTTTATGCATGTGAACAAAAGTTTCTAGTTTTATTGAGTATATAGCAAGGAGTAAGATTGCTGGGTCATATAATAAGTGTATGTTTAAGTTTATAAAAACTGCCAAACTGTTTTTCAAATTGGCTGTGCCATTTTGTTTCCAACAGCAATATCATAATTTTAAATATTTTTAATTTATTTTTAACCATCCTAATAGGTGTGTAATAAATAGCATCTCATTGTGGTTTTCATTTGCCTTTCCCTAATGACTAATGACGTTGAATGTTTTTTCATGTGCTTTTTTTCCATCCAAGTATCTTCTTTGGTGAGGTATCCATTAAAACTTTGCCCATTTTTAAATTGGATTATTTGTTTTTAGATTGTTGAGTATGGAAAATTCTTTATATAGTCTGCCATGAGTCCCTTGTCAGATATGTGATTTGAATATATACTTTCCAAATCTGTAGCTTATCTTTTTCTTCTCCTAAAATGTTTTTGGTAGAGCAAGAGTTTTAAAGTTTCATGAAGCATAGTTTATTAATTTTTTCTTTTATAGGTCATGATTTTTGCTTTGTATCCAAGATGTCAGTGACTAACTCAAGGTCACAAAGATATTCTCCTTTATCTTTTAAAAAAAATCTTAGGGATTTATGTTTTACATTAAAGTCTAAGAAAATTTTTGAGTAAATTTTTATTTAAGGATTGAGGTATAGTTAAGATAAATTTTTTTTTCTTGTTTGCATATTGAGTCCCAGCACCATTTGTTGAATCTCCACTTTCTATTTTATTTTAATTCTTTTATCTCTTAGTTTTCAGAATGGATTACTTCTAATTGTCTATTTTCAAGTTCACTTATGTTTTCTTTCTTTCCTTTTTAATCCTCACTCAAAGACATGCTTAGAGAAAGGAAGGGGGAAAAGAGAGAGAGAGAGAGAGAGAGAGAGAGAGAGAGAGAGAGAGAGAGAAACATCCATGTGAGAAATATTGATTGGCTGCCCTTCATACATGCCCACAACCCAAGTATGTGCCTTGACCAGGAATCAAACCAGTAACCATTGCACAGGACAATGCTCAACCAACTGAGTTACTATGGTCGTGCACACTCACTTTTTTTTTTAATCATCTCTACTGTTGAACTCATCCAGAGATTTTTTTTTAATTTAAGATATCATAGTTTTCAATCCTTAAATTTGATATTTTTATAGTTTCTATTTTTTCTTAAAAGTTTTGAATTTTCCATTCATTTACAGAATGTTCACCCTTACTTCATAGAACTTGGTTATGATAGCTGTTTTAAAGTCTTTACTAATGCTAAAATCTGGATCATTTAGGTTTTGGCATCTGTTTATTGTCCTTTTTATTGAGAATTGGTCAGATATTCCTGGTTCATTGTATATTGAATCAATTTAGATTGCATGCTGAATATATTTACTATTATGTTATGAGACTGGGTTCTACTAAAATCTTGAGAATGGAATGCCAATAGATTTTGTTGTTTTAGCAGGAAATCAACACAGGTTAAGATCACAAGTTTTGTCCTACTTTTGTGGTCAGTGTTTCAAATGTCATTTCAGGATTCAGTGCTATTGTTTATATTGTCCCAGTATATGTAACACTCAAGAATGTGTTTGAGACTTGGGGGTGATTTATATTGTAGCTCAGTTCTGAGATTTTACTCTGCTTCTTTTGCATCTGTGCATAGCTTAGAGGTGGGGCCAGGGTTTCTGTCAGTTCATTCACAGAATTAGAGGGATTCTCTTTTCTAACTCTCTTCTCTCTGGGATTTTCTTCACATTCTCTGGCTCCTGAGGTCCCCCTTTTCCCAATTTCTTTATCCAAATAAACTGATTTTTCTCAGACTTTACCCCCCTACACGCACAGGGGTGTATATGTGTGCACGTGTGTGTGCACACACACACAAAGTACCACCGTCCTGGCATACAGTTCTGCATCGCTAGAGTTACCCTCAGGGTGAAGCAACAAGAAAAAATAATCAATACAGATTCCTCCTGCACTCTTTATACACAGATCCTTTTTCTTGGTTCCACTAGTCAGAGAGACAAGGTTCAGATGCCTGCACTACCATTAATTGTCACCACAGACATTGTCAACACATCAGTGCAAATCTACAACTGGGGCTTGAATCTTGTTTTGATGATGACAATTATGAGCCATAAAATTTGAGATAGTAAGGAAACAGGAGACATATAGTAGGGAAGTAATAGAGAATTAGGTAATTTCAGCAAAGCAAGTAGGTTTGAAAGTGATGACAGAACTTGGTGGTTAAGGCATTATTGTAATGAAACCCAAGTTTATACACTAGATGCACAGTAAGACCAATCACTAAAGCACCATGTATGCAACAAAGAAAGAGTTTATTGGCAGATGAGGAGATGGGAAGAAAGCCAAAATCTGCCTCTCCAATCCAGGGTTTGAGGTTCATTTTTAAGTGGTTAGGTGGAACAGGTACGCAGAAGTACTGATGGGCAAGTTTCAATTGAAGGACCTTGAAGTTTGACCGTTTATGGTAAGTAGATTCAGCCCCAGATTTTCTTAGACAATGGATCTTCCATTTCCAAAAACAGTTCCAGTGTTCAAGATCTGATCATGTCTTGATACTTTGTTCCCACGAGGAGGAAAGGACTTTTTTTGTTCCAGATGCAGCTGGAGGTCAAAATTATCTCCTCTGCACATGCTGTATGACTAGTTTTGGTCTGTTGTCACTAAAAAGCAACTTGGTATCTTGTTAGAAACAGGACAGGACCATTTTGAGCTGGTTCTGTGGTTAAATTATGAGTTGGTGGAAAGAACACAGGAGAGACTATCAGATAAATGAGCTCTAGTCTCAGTTTTACCCCTACCACTTGGGTGGCTTTGACTAAGTCAATAAACAACCTCCCCTACTTTAGGATACACACCACGATCTCCTTTCCTTTAGAACTAGGAAGCAAGGACAGGTTGGTTATCTCTGAGTTCTCTTTTAATTTAAGGGCCCATTTATTCAACACACATTTATCAAAGTCTCCTATGGGCTTCATACTGGAAACGACACTGAGAATACAGAGAAAACTACAAGACTGCAGTAGTCATTGTTTTGCAGGTAGACCATGAACTCTGAAGGGTAGCAAAATTTGCCATCCCAAAATATGCCTCTTTGTCATAAAAATTATTTTGAGCTGGTTATTAAAAAAAGAAAACAATAGACATAGAAGAAGCTCTGGAAACCAAGTAGAAGTTACTCTTTTGTACTGGACAGTTACATTTATGAGGGAAACTTCCATTCGCAAGTGTATCTCCCTCTCTGTATCAAGAAGAGGAAGATGACCAAATTTCTAGAACCTCTTATGAATGGAGAAGGTACAGCCTTAAATCTGCATAACAACCTTATCCTTGTTTACTATGCTTTGCCTGATAACTTCCCATACCTGGCTCTGCCTACCTCCAACATATTTTTTATTAAATGTATTAGGGTAACAGTGATTAATAATATTATATAATTATTAGGTATACATGATTATTAGACACCTGTGTACTCTATTACATGCTCCCACACAAAGTCTAGTTTTCTTTCATTACCATATATTCTATGCCCTTTACCTACTTCACCCTCCCCCCACCTTCTTTCTTCTCTGGTGACCATCATTGTGTTGTCTGTATCTATAAATTTGCTACTGTTTATTTTGTTAGTTTGTTACTTTTGCAGTATTATTTACAAATAGCCAAGACATGGAAACAAGTTCCCATTGAGGGGTGATTGGATAAAGAAGATGCGGCACATATATACAATGGAATACTGCTCAGCCACAAGAAAAAAGGAAATACTGCCATATGTGACATCAGTAGATGATGAGCGTATCATGCTAAGTGAAATAAGTCAGATGGAAAAGTACAAAACACCATATGATTTAAGAATACAAAATATCTTTTTTATCTTTAGTTGGAGATAGTATTTAATGTGGTGGCTTAGAACATTTCAGAGATTTACTCAGTTTTCCTGGGTCTTTCCCATGTATGCAAGAGATATATCTGTTATTAAACTGTTGTTTTTCTTCTGTTAATCTGTCTTTTATTAAAATGTGCAGTTGGGGTCTTAACCAAGAACCTAGAAGAGTTGAGAGAAAACTATTTTTCCTTCCCTGGAATTTTATGTATCATAGCTCTCAGTTAATATAAAGAAATCAATAATCAGTCAAGATTGTTTCTTGTTTAAACCATTACTCCGGTAATAACCAACTTCCTGCATGGCTAATACAAAACTTCAATGAATTTGATTCCTTCTTACCTATTGTTCCTCTCAATTAGAGAAAACCATCCTCCATGTTGAATTAACCCTGAAATATGCCATCCTTGTTTCTTGGGGTTACAAATGGTGAGTTTATTTATATCCTGATCCCATTGTCTGAAAGCTGTTTACAGTTGTTTTAATAAGAGGGAGATTCCTTCAGGGAGATACTGACATTTTATAGAAAAAAATTAATTTATAGTAACCCAATGGTATGCTTTGTTTCTGTCCCACATCTGCTTCACCTCTGAATTGGACTGAGCTTGGGTACATTGGTGATTACTGTGATTTATCATGAGCTAGTTACCCAGTCAATTGTTCCCTTACTGAAATAAAGTGAAAAAAATCAAACTAACCTTCCATTCAATGCAAGGTATTCCAAATGGCAGTTTCCTTCATGCTCAGGGACTCTGGGCAGCACAGATGATTACCTGGTGTGATTTGATACCTATAGCCTTCTAGACCTCACAGCACTGTTCTCCAAGGACCCATTCACTTCTGAGTGCTTCCCTTTAGCTCTCTTTCTGTGTGTGTGTGTACACATGCACAGATATACACAGGTGACCAGAGTTGTTTGGGAGCCTCTGGCCACTGCAATAAATCAAAATCCATAACACCAGATGCATGGTCATCCTTCTGCATTAATTTATTTTATTATTATTATTCACACAAAGTGATGCTACATTTATTTTCCTGGGTGAGGAATGGCAGGACTAGACATTTAAGACTCCTGAACAAAAGTACTAAGGAAGAGTGAAGCCACTCTGGGGGTGGGTATAACAGGTGGGAGATGGGGGCTTTGAAGTCAGTAGGTCACCCAGGTATGGGCTGTCTAGAGCTTGATTCAGTCCATAGGAAAACAGCACACATCTATGGTCCTCAGACACACCACCTTGCTTTTCTGAGTCCATAATGCCATTGTAAGTCTAAGGCTTGGCCTTGGTTTTTCAATTTCAAAGTGACTACATTTCTAACTAGAAATCTATAGGGGCATAAAGTCTATCTTTTATCTCAAGCCTCCCCAGTGAATTGCTAAACTCCCTCAAGCCTCTCTTAGAAAACTTGTATGACTGTATGAGGGTGGAAACTTCAGATATATTGTTTTATCTAATCCTTATGTTTTCCTAAAGCTCCTCCACTTTTACTTTGTTGCAGTGGGAATTCAAAAGATTCTGATACTTTTTCATACATCAGAAAGGGAAACTTTTAGATATGCTGACAATGGCTAAGAAGCTTGCGAATATGTTAACTTTTCTTCTTATTAACACATAATCTCAGCTGTGAATTTAGACTTCCCAAGAGGGAAGAGCCAAGGTTGGCTTAAGATGAGCCTACACAGCTCCTTGATACCTATACCAGAACTCATTTGGGTAGAGCGACATGAGCATGTGCTTACAGAGAAAGGCAAAACATTTTGAGCAACTGGGTTTATTTATTAGAATTTAATATGCCTCTATGGGGACTAGTTTGTGACAAGTTGTATCATTTGTAGGGCTGGTTGGGGGTCCATACACCACAGCTGTTCATTTTCTCAGGTGCTGCATATTCCCCATGAGATAGTCTTCATCCACCATTAGCCTCATCTCTAATGGCCTATATTAATTTATAACTGAAGAGAATTGCAAGAATGCACTATGTTTCATAGAAGCAAGGCGAGCTCTCATAACCCTTTTAAAGTCATAATAAATTAAGCTGCAAAGAATGACAGTATTTATCTTGCATCATTTTTATAGTAATTGCTACTATTTTTCTTATGCTACCTTAATGAAGATGTCTTTGGGGGATTAATTGCAGTTTGAATAAAAGCATAACTTTAAAAAAAAGCTTTGTTTTATTTCTGTGAATAAGAGGAGGTGCTGTAGTTTGACAAGATGGCAGAGAGAGGTGGGAAACACTGGCCTGGGATTCCAATTCCCATTCTACCACATACTAGCCAGCTGACTTAGGTGTTACTTTCTGGAATAGAACAAGTTGGATTACCCAATCTCGAAGGCTCTTTCCCTGTTTTTTCACCATCCTCAGCTTGATAACTAAGCAATCAGGCCAATTACTGGCAGATTTGTTCACGGCAATCATGAAACTAACTGAAATAGTTAAAATATGTACTAGCTGTTAACGACTGAACTGAGTAGGTCACTCAGTATCCTGATTGATCATTCTACAGCTGGTTGTTTTGACAACCAGAAACATTGCTGCAAAAGCAAGGAGTTAGTGGAGAGAAATGGACACAGCCAGAAGCCTCTCTGCTATGGGAGGTTTAAAGAGACTAAGTTGGCCCTGTAGATTTGTTCTGTTCAACCCTCAGCCAATACTGGCCCCATTAGTCTTTCTATGTGATACAGGTTTTATACTTACTCATTTGACAACAGCTTCATATTTAATCTACAAAGCAATCCTGGTTGACTTGAAAAGTCCCTTGGTGTAGCCAACTGTAGCCTGCTCTTAGAGCTAATTATCTCTATTTTATACAACATAGCTTAAGCAATAACTGAATCCATCTAGTTAAAAAAAGCATAAGATGCCCTTTTAAAGTTTTGCAATCACAAAAGATTTCCCCTCTTTAGTTTCTCTTTAAATGGCATACTTTTTTTTTAACCAGGTCAAAGAACAATAACACAGCAATCATTCCAGCCAAGCTCTCCATCAACAGACCACAGTCCACCAAGAAGGACACTGGTTGTCACCATTTACAGTAAATTACTAGATGGTGGAACCATCATTACCAGTCAGAAATATTTCCTCACCACACTGGTTCTATTTGATTGGTCATGGGTTTATGTAGTTCCTGGCACAGGGAGGGTCTTTTCCTCCTCTGCCAGGTTTCTTTCAGACTGGCTGAAGCCTACTTTCAACTCTGGCTCAGAAGCCAACCCACAAAACTACCTTTCCAATTGCTTCTTTTGGCCCTGAGAATGTCATCCAGTTTTCAGTGAAGGTCTCAGTCGAAGGTTTTGTTGTTCTGGGAGCTGGTACTCTAGTGGGATGGGTCATTGCCAACCACATCTTCCTCACCCACCCTAGCCTTCAGTTCTGTTGGGGTACTTTGAATTGCCACAGCCCCATAAGCAGGCACTGTGGGTCTGGGATGCCATTGAACAAGGTTACAGGGCATAATTACGGGGTTCTGAAACTCTTGACTTACAAAGACACTGGTCAAGCTGAGTCTGAAAAAAAACACACGTTTCAAGCAAATAATAATATCTATTAGGTCTAAGACTAACTAATTTGGAATTTTAGGCCACTTAGCAGAAGACCTCTTATGCATCTTCCCAGACTCTATTCTTCCCCTTTGTCCATATAGTGTTCCCTTTCTCAGGAAGTAATTTCTGTGAAAAAGCTTTTATTGCCTGATTTATGGAAATTTCATTCTCAGATTTATAACACTTCTCAAGCTCCATACACTTAAGCCATGGGATCTTAATTTCTGAAAAGGGAATAGTTAATGGTGTTTTCTGAAGAAGACAACCGATTTGACCAAGGCTCAATTTCTTTAGGGGAAGACTTTGTCACTCGAATTGAGAAATAGATAATGCTCAAAATGTCATGTTTCTGGGCAACACCACCAGATTTTCTGATATAGTGGAGATTACAATATTATATTTTAATAAAGCAAGAAATTGTATTAAGAAGTTTCTAGGTGATGCTTATGTTCATAGTTCAGGGACAACGCTTTGAGAACCACTATTCTAATCCATTCTTCTCTGTTTCTGGAATGATCTTCTAGCATAGGAGTCTGATCAAGTGCTCATCACCCAGTCACCATAGAATACAGTCTCACCTCAACATGGCATTTAGGGCCTCCACAATGTGGTCCCAGATGGTATGTACTGCCACTACCTCACACATCCCATATTCTAGCTCTCAGATTGGGCCCCCCACAAAAGCAATCTCTGAGACAAGGATTTGAAGGGTAATTCCAGGAAACAACAGTAAAGGAGGCAGTGAGACAGGAACAGAAATAAAACCAATATGAACTGAGTTAATGGGATTACTATTGTGGGCAAATGGGGCTCAATATCACCAGGGTTCTCTGAATGACTGTAGAAAGCACATCTCAGAGTTATCATGCTTGACGGCTCAGGGACCTGAGGTATTATTCACCAATTTTGTCAGTCACTGGTTGAAGGCTATTTCCAGACCTATTAATTACCCATCACTTCAGTGTGCCCCTGTACAAGTCTAGCTCATTCCCAAGGCCAGAGAAAGCCTTCAGGCAGAGCCCTAGGTACTTGAAGTAGGAAGCAATCTGATCAGAGTACAGGGTATGGTGTTTGCTGAGGGTTCTTGGATGGGGAACCATCAGCTTCTACTCCACAAGCCCAACTATACTCTTAATGCCAGCTCTTTCACACATCTGCTATTCTGCTCTGACTTTCTGGAAGACAAAGCTTTGGATTGGGCTGAGGTGGTTCACTGAGGCTTGGGTGGGCAGAAGACTGGGTGATCCTTGGCTCAACACCCAGAAGTTTGTGTGACCAAATGAAGTTAAGGAGCCTGAGAGCAGGTAGTGAGTTAAAACAGCAGCACCAAGACACTGCTAGGGAAAGATGCTGCAGGGTATCTTGGGGTGCTGACAAAGCAGCTGAGGGAGTGTCTGCAAGCACAATTTTTGAAGTCATCTTTTGGGGAGGAAATCTGAGCCCCTTTGCTTCCTTTAGGCCAGTGGTGATTATGAAATATAATAGAATGTGAGAACATAGTGTAATTAGATCATCCTATTGACCAAATGGGAAATCTTAAAGAGGGAAGGATGGAAAAGGAGGGTATGGTCACTGCAACTGTACCCTGATACTCAAGTGAAGGGCTGCCCCTCCCAAGTGCTGTTAGATAACCCTTCCTTCTCAGTCAGTCTTCGCTTCAGGCACTGAGCCTCAGAAATTATTTTCTTGGGAACCCAACAAGTTGAGAGTATTCTCTCTCTTGATCGTGAGACTTCTTGTTCTACTACTGGGGTTATGAGAATCCAGGTTTATGGGTAGCTTAAAGTGCTTCAGAGCAACAAATGTCTGCAACATTGGTATGTGTGGGTGGGCAAGAAAGACAAGAATAATAACAAAAATTCCCATTTAATGTTATATAGTAACTTAATATTCACTATGTAAATAATAAAATGTCTTCTGTAAAAATAATAGAAATTTTTTCTTAAGAAAATCTTCTGACCAAAACAGTCTTATGCTCATAAAATGTTAGTGAGTGGCTAGTTTATATCCTTTTTTAATCCCCTTATCCTTTTAAATCACAGTTGAAGTGATATATGCATGAACTTTGCAAGGCATAAGAAAACATAATTTACTTGACATGATTTGGAGAGAGAAAAATTGAAATATACTAAATGTCACTCAACCACATTATTTAGAAAGAAGGCAATCAGAGACACTAATTGCCCATGTTGGCTATTTATATAATGCACCACTGAAGTGAAGGGATGCTGGCTGCTCTTGAAACAGGCAATTTAAATTTGATCCAGAAGGTAACCAATGGAGCCAGTAAAGACATATAATAACCTCAAATTAGACTACAGAGTGGAAAAACTTTGTCCCCTTTCTTATCTCGGTTTTTTTGTTTTGTTTTTGTTTTTTGTTTGTGTGATGTCCTTCCCTCAGATGCCCACTGTTCTGAGGATTACCTCTAAGTGTCCTAAACTCAACTGGGCAATTACTTCTGATCCAGAACAATCCTTTCTTTCCTCCACATTAACCAAAATGTACCTGTGTTATATCTTAATCTTCAAAAGTTTGCTATGTGATTAATTAGCTGTTACTTATATAATCTAATAAAAATTTCCATAAAGAGTCAATAACTAATGAAAATATAAGGAGAATCCATCAATTTCCCATTTCATTTTGGGTACTGCATAGGAAGGTCCTATTTTTCTTAATGGATCCTGTGAATATGAATACTAAAATTGAAGTGAATAAATACACCTGAATAAAAACACTTTGATCTTTTAAAGATTCCCAAATAGTCTGTGATGGGAATGGATAGGTTCAGTTGCCAAATTATTTTGTTTGCAGTGGTGAAATTAGAGGGGCCCAAGTAGAGCTAGGAGAAAGGTCTGTATTCCCAGTGTTCCAAATGTATAGGCTTGCTTGGATTTTCTCAAAGATAAAAAGTCTAAGGGAGTTACCTTAGAATTTTCAGTTCTAATACATTAAAACTGATTTTTATCTTTTCCTGGTAGGATGTGAGTTTTAGTTTCCATTTCTCAAATCATTTCTTTAGGTAGCGTACATGGATTGGCACTGGTCTCCTTAAGCCTTCTGGTATCTTTGTTTTGACTCACTGCCAGTCAATATGAATTCTCATCAGAATAAAAAATGGACGACACAGCCACACAAAAGGCACAATCAGTTTGTGCCAATGGTATGGAAGGCTCACACCAAATTCTTTAAAAAGGGCCTATATCCACTGCCAAGTGGCCTTCACACCAAAACAACTATTCCTTCACTCCTGAAGATGATGTTTGCAGCTAACATTTTCAAGTAGCCTTACTTTTGGAAAGAGAATAGAAACTGAGTTAAACTTAGTTTAACTGGAATGTATCAGACAGTATAATAAGATGCTTTCATAGACCTTTTTTTCCTTTACTTGTTGCAAACCCCTGCAAGATAGGTATTGCAATTTCTCACTTCTCAAAGAGAAGCCTGAAAAGAAAGTACTTGCCAACCTAAATTAATAAGTGGTTGAACTAAAACTGGCTCAAGACACATGCTATTTCCTCTAAATTAGTGGTTCTCAAGGTGTGATTCTCCAAATCGGCAGCATCAGAGAAGTTGGTACAAATGTACATTATCAGGTGTTGCTCCAGATCTGCTGGATGAGCAACAATTTCAGAAGCTCAGCACTTTGTGTCTTAATAAGCCCTCCAGGGCATACTGCTATTCCTTAAAGTTTTAGAACCCTTGTCTTAGAACACAAACCCACCAAGATCAAATCCAGAAACGAGCCAGCCACAGTTTGGCCCCTACCAGGGGCATTTAATCATTACAAGCCCAGATACAAGCTCACTCCTCTGTTACTATGCTCTTCTTAGTTGATCTCTTCCTCTTCTTAGCTGTCCTTATATGTATAATCCTTTTGCCAATTTATCACTATGTCTAAGACAACTCTTTCATTAGGGCCTGAAACTCTTAGACCTTTGCAGTGATTTCATTTTTCACATTTATTTTCCACTTAACAGTACCTAACAACAGTGACTTGCACAAAGTAACCACTCCATAAATATTCATTTCCATGACGAATGGATATATCAGAAGCACTAACAATCCATTTGTATACCACAAGAATTTGGAATATTCTTCAGTCCATAGAGCACCTATTTAAATAAAATGCTGACAAATGAGAATATGTCCACCTCAAGGTCAGTGCTTTCTTAAATTCTAATATGCACACAAACCACCTGAGGGTTTTATTAAAATGCATATTTCAAAAGAGATAGAGGAAGACCTAAACAGATGGAAGAATATACCATGTTCATGGATTGGTAGAACCAACATCATTAAAATGTCCATACTACCGAAAGCAATCTATAAATTCAATGCAGTTCCCATTAAAATACCAACGGCATATTTTACAGACTTAGAACGAACTATCCAAAAATTCATCTGGAATAAAAAAAGACCTCGA
>PVJC01042925.1:0-14733 GCA_004026665.1 Murina feae
AGAAGACGAATTCTAAATACAGTTTCATGGATTGGCTCAAAGATAAGATTTCAGTGGACTGTAAATATACTGTACTCGTGAGCAAAATTTCAAGTTTGTAGTAATATGTGTATTTTTCTAAAGAAAATACTTCTGGTTTTCATCATATGGTGAAAAAGATTTTGTGACACTACCGCTCAAGATAATAGCACCTTTCCATTAAAGTTCTTAAAGCAACTTTACCCTGGTTATTTCTGAAAATAACACTAGAAAGAGAAAAAAATTATATCATTCTTATTCACACATGGGAGAATGAGACTTATGAATATTAAGTAAGTGACTCAGTCATACAGGTAATAATTTTTGAAATTGAGCAGAGATTCCAGGAAATCTGACATCTAGTTCAATGATTTCACATAAGAATGATTTAATGAGTTTAAATACACTGGATAGACTTCTTTTAAATTAGAAGCATAGCCCTGGCTGGTTGGCTTAGTTGGTTGGAGCATTGTCCCATACACCAAATAAGGATGTGGGTTTGTTTCCATGTCAGGACACATACCTAGGTTGCAGGTTTGATCCCTGGTTGGGGAATGTACTGAAGGCAATCAATTATCTTTCTCTCTCACACTGATTCCTCTCTCTCACACACTCTCTTTTTCTTTCTCTCTCTAAAATCAATAAAAACCTTTCCTGGAGTGAAGATAAAAAGAAACAAACAAATACAAAATATACAAACATAAATTCAAATTTATTTTGCCCACTAAAAATAAAAACTACTTTTTTTCTGTTTAGAAATGTCACTTCACTTGTCAAATAGATCTTTGATCTAACACAATAGCCCAATATTCCTGCAATGTTATGTTTTGGATTCTGGCAAGAGGAAACAAGTCTATGAAAACCGTGACATGAATTTTGTGGAGGATCAGAGGATGTGGGAAACTTATTTGCAAAGCAGAAATCCTGAAAGGACAGTATTTCAAGGCTTTGCCCTCGATGATAAAAGAAGGTTATTTGAGAGCTGTTTTATTAAGAGGAAATATGATACTGATGCATCCAAACAAAAGACCACATAAACAAAGATGATTTTTTTGATTTTGCATTTTTCCCCTTTTAAAAATTTGACTTGATTCCTCCCACCTCAACTGAACATTGAGTTAGTACTAATAAATTAGGAAGTAATATTTTCTCACTCTTGGAGAATGCTATCTTTTGGAATTCACAGAGTTAGGGAAAATATATGTGATTTTATGAAGTAAATATTTTTTGGTTAATAAATTGACTTTGCCCTTATTCAAAAGATTGTATAATGGATTTGTATAATGGATTCAAATAGGTGACCTAGTTAAAAAATTTTAATGTCTTTTGGTAACCAGACAAGCAAGGGGTCCAGGCTGCTTGTCACACTTGAGCCAATTCAGCAGAGCAGTGTTGAATCATATATGAGCGTTTATTCCAATACTGCCGGCAGTAGGGGAGAGCAGCAGGTCATCCACAAAAATCTGCTCTGCCCTCACCATAAGCCAGCTGCTTACATTGGGTAGGAGGACAAGGATCATGTGGGGAAGTAGGCAAAAGGGTATGCCAAATGGGCAGTTTACAGGTAATGCGGGCTGGAGAGTTGCAAAGGCCGGCAGGTGTGCAAAAGCTGGGGGTCTTCAAACGGCTGGCCATATGCAGAGGGCTGGGAGCTCTATTTTCCACAACAAGGTTGTTAATCTTTCCATGATAATAGGCAGCTCCCAGATGGACAGGATGGGCCACATTTCCAGGTAGGCTCCCAGGTCTCATGTGCAAAGGTCTCATGTGCAACTCCCAGCCAGGTTAGAATGTGCCTTCCTTAACCAGAACAAAGTAATCACAACAGAGCATGATTAATATTTCTTATAATTATAGCTGGTCCCCAATATTCTATTTCTGCCCCTATCATTTCTACTTCTATCAAGTCAAGACAATATTTTGATAATAAAACTACTTCTCAAGCCTTCTGTAAAAGTTTTAAACATGTTGTAATACATCTTTCCTGTGATAGGAAGTAGACTCCTTAATCGTAGTGAGATTTAACTTCTCTAGGACACAAAGATATACATATCACTCAGGATTCAACTGAAGAAACATAACCAGTAGGAGATATATTTTAAGAGATTTATTGCAAACAATTGGTTTATAAAATTATGGAGACTAGCTAGTAAAGCTTAAAATCTGAAAATGCAGGAAAGGCAAGTTGGAATATAATGTTTTTTTTTTTATAAACCTCAGCTTTGCTCATAAGACCTTTCAATAGATTGAATGAGATCCACCTATATTATCTAGGATAATATCCTTTACTTAGCATCAACTAATTATGAACTGTCATTGCCGCTACAAAACAACTTCACAGAAACACCTACATTAATGTTTAATTGACTGAAAAACTAGGTATCATATCCCAGCCAGGTTAATATATAAAAGACCATCACAATGCATAACTTACTAAATTGCTACTTGGTACAATAAATAATGCTTAGACATTTTATTCCCAAGTATATATTATTTATTCCCATGATTGTACTAGTCTAGATTGTTCTAAACCAGGGGCCAGCAACATTTTCTAGTAAAGGGCCAGAGAATCAATATTTTAGGCTTGCAGACCATATGACTTCTGTGGCAAGGAAAGTACATGAATGAATGGACATGGCTGTGTTCCAATAAAACTTTCTTTACAGAAATAGGTGGTCTATCTTTGGACTACAGTTTACTGACCCCACTCTAAAATAGTATTTAAATTCTCAATATCACCATGGATGATGGAGCATTTTTTGAACACTTGTAAACAAGGTGTGTATAAGACCCTGTGTTGGAGCCCAGCCAAGTTAGAAGTAATATAAACATCTTAGCATCTAGTGGGAGGAATGGATAAGTAGATAATTAAATGCAAATGCAAATCAACATGAAATTTTATATAATTAAAGTTTATTCAGAGGGTTCTATGAAAAAAGATAAAGATGTCCTTAAATATGTTGTGGGGATTGTCCCAAATAGTTGACTTCTGAGTTGATCTTTAAGGAAATTTATGAGAGAGAGAGAGAGAGAAGAGGAGAGGAGAGGGAGCGAGAGGGAGAGAAATACATAGAGAGAGGAAAAAGGACAGATTCACTAGAAACTTTTTGGAGGTAGAACATTAAATAATATGCTTGATGGACAGTGAATAATACAATGTTGCTAGAGGAAGTGTGGAAATAATAACTAAGCATGAATTTAAAATTTTAGGTGAAGGCCATATGGTAAATGGACTTTGAATATTCCACTAGGAAGTTTTCTTTTCAAGAATATATACTTTGCCCTATGAGCAAAACTTTGCCCTAGCTTGTTTGGCTCAGTGGATAGAGCATCA
This sequence comes from Murina feae, assembly GCA_004026665.1. Taxonomy (NCBI): domain Eukaryota; kingdom Metazoa; phylum Chordata; class Mammalia; order Chiroptera; family Vespertilionidae; genus Murina; species Murina feae. The sequence continues at coordinate 3,353 of PVJC01042925.1, forward strand.
ACCTGTGGAATGAAGGGTCTCGGGTTCAATTCCAGTCAAGGGCACATGCCCAGGTTGCAGGCTTGATCCCCAGTGTGGGGTGTGCAAGAGGCAGCCAATCCATGATTCTCTCTAATCATTGATGTTTCTATCTCTCTCTCCCCCTCTCTTCCTATATACTTTAATAATTGATTTCAGAAAGAGAGAGAGAGAGAGAGAGAGAGAGAGAGAGAGAGAGAGAGAGAGATATCAATAGTGAAAGAGAATCATGGATCAGCTGCCTCCTGCACACCCCACACTGGGAATTGAGCCCACCACCCAGGCATGCGACCTGACCAGGAATCCAACCATGACTTCCTGATTAAAAAGTTGAGGACACTCAAGCACTGAGCCCTGCCGGCCGAGTGAAATGGTTTTTAATTGGCAGATTCATTTGTCTTCCACATACCTTGGAAAGTTTCAGAAAACTGCAGCAAAATTAATATTTCCAACATTTTTTTCAGAAAACAATATTATGTTATTTTCTAAGACTGCATAGTCACAAATAATTGTACATCCCACTAGAGGCCCAGTGCACAAAATTCATGCATGGGGAGGGTCCCTCAGCCCAGCCTGCACCCTCTCTAATCTGCGAGCCCTCAGGGAATGTCTGACTGCTGATTTAGGCCCGATCCCACAGGGATCCCTCTTGCAATCCAGGACCGCAGGCTCCTAACCACTCACCTGCCTGTCTGCCTAATGACCCTAACTGCTCCCCTGCCAACCTGGTCACCCCCAACTGCCCTCCCCTGCCAGCCTGATCTCGCCCCCAACTGCCCTTCCCTCTGGTGTGATCGCCCCTAACCTCCTGCCAGCCTGATCTGGCCTCTAACTGCTCTCCCCTGACAGTCCTATCGCCCCTAACTGCCTCTGCCTCAGCTCCCACCACCGTGGCTTTGTCTGGAAGGAAGTCAGACGTCTGGAAGATGGCCGGTCAACCTGGTCTAATTAGCATATTACCCTTATATTAGTATAGATAGGTTTTGACATGTTGTGTTCCCACTTATTTGTTTCAAGAATTGTTGCTTATTTATTTTTTATATATTTTTATTAATTTCAGAGAGGAAAGGAGAGGGAGAGAAAGATAGAATGTTGATTATCATTGATTGGCTGCCTCCTGCATGCCCCCTACTGGGGATGGAGCCAACAACCCAGGCATATGCCCTGGCTTGGAATGGAACCATGACCTCCTGGTTCATAGGCTGATGCTCGACCACCAAGCCACACCATCTGGGTGCACTAGAAAGTGTTTTAAAGAAAATGGGAGTTCATAAATTATATTTGAGGAGAATATATATGTGTTTACAAAGTCCCAATATAGTCTCATTAAAGCAATTAGTTGCATAATATTTATTGATTACCTATCTAATACTAATTTCTCCTTTTTATGGAGTACTTCAGTTATTTTTTTACGTATGAATCTCTCCTTGTGCAGACCATACACTTTGAGGAGAATAGTTCCAGGAGCATTCCTGACTCTGTTCTAAGAATAACCCCATCTGCCTTGCAATGGATACAAAACAAAGCAGGAGAAAAGATGCTGTGTTCTATGAGTAAGGCAACTGGGAACAGTTTTCCATTTTCAGATAGTTCCTGTGACACCTAAACCTAACTTAATGAAAAAGTTGTCAGCATAAAGACTGTATGAGTTCTATGTACTAGGTATAAAATTGGGAAGTGGAGTCAAAACAGTTAAAATATCCATGGAAATTAAGTAACCTAGTTGAGCTAACACTGGGTTTAAAAAGGAGTAAGAAACAAAGGTTATAGGGTACCCCTATTTGGTATTATCATGTTTCTATTATGATACCAAAATATAAATTTTATTTTAAAACTTAGAACCTTATGTAAAGCATCCTAATGGGAACACATTTACAGAGAAAATTTGTTTTCATTTTGTAGAAGTGCACCATGGTCCTTTCCCTTTTTTTTTTTTTTTTTTTGACTGTGGGGAATGAATGTCTCCCTGTGAGAAATAAATTATGCTGCTAGAAACTATATGTAGCAACTGATTTATTTAAGGCATACTTTGAAAAGTGTATATGAAATGCTCAAAAGGTGAAGAGCTATAAAATATCTTAGCCACTTCTCACAAGAAATTATGCATCTTGTGCATTTAGTGTACCTGCTGGAATCTGTTTGCAGTTTATATTTAGCTTTTCAAGGACCAGAAAAGATGCTTTTGATCTCCTAACATTGGTAATTATCTCTAATTATAGGAAGAGTTTTCTCTGTGTGTGAAATGGCCCATTTTTTTTTACTTCTTTTGGTTGCATATTTTAACTTGCTCAGTGCTTCCAAGCATCTGTTGGATTTAGATCATTAGCATTTCCACCAATATAGCAGTCAATGAGACCATAAGAGTGTTTGCCTGCTGATAACCATGATGAGAAAAAATCCACAAAGTCATTTGTTTTCCCATTTCCAGTTAGAATCCTATCAGTGAAATTTAGCTTAATGTTCAGTCACAGAATATACACTGTTACAAAGCAAAACATGCAAAGTCAAGTTCAAGATGAATACCTACAGAGTCTGAATGTGTTTTCTCCTGATACTCACTCTGAAAATTATAGAAATGTTATTTGGGTTGTGTTTTTGTTCACTGGATTCATCTTGCATTGACACATAAAAATTCAGGAAATATGACTGTTTCTCCATCTCAGGAATGGCTAAGTTTTTAGAGAGTAGTAAAAGGAAAGATTCCAAAACATACTAAAGAAGAGCCGAGAAGCATATAAGGATCAGGGGTTGAATGAGACATCCCACCACTAATCTCACAATTGAGCCTCAGTTCATATAAACTCATAAGTAAGGCTGCATCAATTTACCTCTCCATGGCTTTTCCACTTTGATGCCTCAGTCCCTATTTCCTCTATTCCAGGGTTTATAACACCATTCTTTATGGTTGGGCATTGCGAATATCACAAACAAACCATAGAACCATATTATATCTTGAAGAACTGACACTTTTATTAGGCTTAAATATTCAAAATAAAAATATATATTCCACAAATAAATAAATGAATGAATGAACCACTAAGGTACCCTTTTGGTAAACTGTCTTCTAACCATCAAGTTGACCTGATTATATATACTCTCCTCTGCATTGTAATTATTGCATTAATGGCTGCATTCACTCTTCTTTCTATCCATGCCCTGTATTGCTCTCCAACTCTAGAGATCAACCAAAGGACTTGTATGCATGCATATAAGCATAACCAATGGATACAGACACCAGGGGGTGAGGGAATGAGTGGGGGGAGGGAGGCATTGGGGGGATAAGGACACATTTGTAATACCTTAATCAATAAAGGGAAAAACATTGAAAAAATGTCCATCAAGAAACAAACAACAAAAGAAAGCGTATTTGCAAAAATGATGCAAGAATAAGTTTTAAAGGCATTTGTGTTTTTCTGTTTGCTGTTTTTGTCCTCTGTCATCAGCATGAGAAAGCTTTACCTGGGCTAGCTTGCTGCAGGATGAGACACATGGAGTGAAACGGAGTTGCCCCAACTGTTTCAACCAAGGCTAAACTATGATAATTCAGAAGTCAGCAATATCCAGTAATGCAGATGATCTCAATCAAGATGAGCAGAGCTATCTAGCTAACCTGCAGCTTTCCACAGACAGATGGACACGTTCAGTCCAGATATGCTGATTCCAGTCCAGATCAATGAAGTCCGGCAGATCATGAGTTAAACTCATGTTTATTTTTGTTTGACACGGAAGTTTTCTGACGGGTTGTTATACAGTATAATTGTAGCAATGGATACACTTTTGCATGAAGACAATATGAATCATGCCCAGAAGACTTCCTGCATTCTGAAATCTCTATCTGCAATCAAGGTAACTCATCTTCACAGGTGCTTGATATACATTTTAACATGTGTAGGCTTTGCTGGGTAAATATTGAACTGGAGTCCTGAGTCTGTCCTGCTCACACATTCCTGGATAAATGAACTGAATATACCACAAATGACATTCATACTCTACAGGCATCCACACTTCCCTCTGTAACCCCAGCTAAAATACTATGTCAAGTCTAAGACACATGGTGGTTGGCTTTATGTCTTCATGAGCTACTGGCAGACAAGAAAATGTACATCAGGGGATGTCCAGAGCAGAGTCTGGGTAAGTTGAGAGACTGGTAGAGAGTAGGCTACTTGCAAATTCTATAATTTCATAATTGGTGAGGTATTCCTCAAAGGAAAGTGCTCATTTTTTCTTTTCTTTATTCTGCACAGATTTATTCATGTTCTATTGTGTACCCTGGGGGTATAAAGATAAATAATGTACCCTCTCAACCATCAATGGTTTTAAAGCCTAATCAAGAGATAAATGAAGACAACATTTTTGTACAGTTTTATAAGTATTCTTTTGTTTGTTTGTTTTAATCCACACCCGAGGATATTTTTCCCATTGATCTTTTAGAGAGAGTGGAAGACAGAGAGAAAGACAGAGAGAAACGTCAATGTTAGTGAGAGAACACATCGATTTGTTGCCTCCTGCATGTGCCCTGAACAGAGCCCTGGCCAGGGAGGAGCCTGCAACCAAGTATGTGACCCTGATCAGAATCGAACCCAGGACCCTTTGGTCTGCAGGACGGTGCTCTATCCACTGAGCCAACAATGATCAAGGTAAACACTGTGAGCAATCATGTTTGGCATGGGAGTACAGGTGGAATTCATGGAAGGTTTCTCAGACTATGCATTTTAAAAATGAGGTTAAATAAAAGTTCTCTAGGAAGACAAAATGAAGGAGATAAAAGCTCCTAGAGGAGGGGAATAACAAAAGTACTTGAAGAACTGAGCAGAAATGTGATCTCATTAGTTTGAAGATCAGTAAATTTCAGGGCACCATGAGTCAGGGCTTTACAAATGATGAGGAAGAAGAAGTAGGAAGCTATAGGAACATAAAGGATTGTGGGAAAATGAAAAGGAGGTTTGGCTTTATTATATAAGTGATAGATACATGAAATAACGAAGTCTAAAAATTAGATTTGCATGTTGGAACTGTCACTACAGTAGCAGTATTGTGCAGGATGGGCCTGGTGGGAAAGAAGCTATACCAATAAATGAGATATATTCTGTCCATATAGTAGCTACACTCATTTGTATACTTGAAATGTACTAGTCAGAACAGAGATGTATTTGCTGACCAGTGTAAAGTATATACTGGATGCCAATGAAAACAATTTTTTTAAATAGAAAATATCCTACTAATATTTGATAATGATTAAAGTTTAAAAAATATAATATTCTGAATATATTAGGTTAAATAAAATGTGCTGTTAAAAGTAATTTTAGCCTGGCTGGCGTGGCTCAGTGATGGAACATTGACCTATGAACTAAGAGGTCATGGTTCAATTTCCAGTCAGGGCACATGCCCAGGTTGTGGGCTTGATCCCCGGTAGGGGGTGTGCAGGAGGCAGCTGGTCAATGATTCTCATCATTGATGTTTCTCTCTGTCCCTCTCCCTTCCTCTCTGAAATCAATAAAAATATTTTTTAAAAAGAAAGACTGGCCAGAGGAAAAATGTAAAGTAGAAGGGGGAAGTAAGACAGAGGAAAGGAGGAAATCTAAACAAGGGTGCTGTCTTAGTGAAGTCCTATAGAGGGTTCCTTCAGTTTCAACTCATGGAGGACTCTTGCTGGTAGAAGTGAAATCACACAGAAAAGGAAGGCACAAGAGTGGACTAAAAGGATCTTAGGGGTTAAGGTCAGGCACCAATATTACCCTTACACCAGGGATCTCATCTGTAGTACCCAGTTCATGTTTGATGCTAAAGACCCCTAAGAACAGTGATATCAAAGCTTTTCCTGGTGGGTATCACCCAGTAACCCCTCTTCAATGACTTGGAATTCCCAAGTGCCATCCTCAGATTCAATCTGAGCCTTTCTTTTGTCACCTGCTGTTGCTAAGGCTCTGATTTCTCTCCAGAACCTTAGCCACCACCCTTCTACCACCTTTCAAAGTAATCCTTGGCTTCCTTTAAAAATATACTTCTCTACTGGCCAAATGGAGTCTGTACCTCCTGAATTCTATTGAGACATAGAGCTTGTCTCTACCCCATCATAGCCAATGACACCAATGTCTATTTTCTTAAAAAGTTTAGTTATACTCTTCTTTAGCCAAGTGAAAATTAGTTCATTCCAATGAAATGTATGAGTTTTTGCAATTATTCCTGAGTACCTACTGTGTGCCTTCAAGGTTATCACATTATGAAGATGAATAAAATAGTCTCTATAAGCTTGCAGTCTACTGCCAAAATGATGTGTGATATTCAATTAAAGAGTAATATATGAACTGCATATATATCTATACACACATATACATGTACTGTGGCAAGTGGAAGAGTGAGAACTTAATTCTATTTTTGTTAGTTAATTTTTTACATTAAGTATTACTTTGTATTAGTTTCAGGTGTACAGCATAGTGGTTAGACAATCCTATACTTTATAAAATGTTTCCTCCAACATTTCAAGTACCCACCTGGCAACCTACATAGTTATTATAATATTATTGATTACATCCTCTGTGATTATATTTCCATCACTATTTTGTAAGTACCAATCTGTGCTTCTTAACCCCTTCACCTTTTTAGCTACTCCATGATCCTCCCTCCCCTCTGGCATACAGCAGTCAGTTCCCTGTGTCTATGAGTCTGCTTCTGTTTTGTTTGAGAACTTAATTTCTTTTAAAGGGTATGAAAGGTTTTATGGAGATTAGTAATTTCACTAGGGCTTAAGGATGAGTAAGTTGGAAGAAAAATTGCAGGAAATGAGATAGTTTGGCCAAATAGACAAAGCAAGGAAAAGAAAAGGCTTATAGAGGACTGATACCAGTTCACTGTGGCTAGAAGACTCTTTGGATATAATTGGATCTCTTCCAAGGCACTCTTCCTCTTAAAACTCTGAAGTATAGGCTGATTATTTTTTCACAGTCCATAATGCTCTCTCTTTTCAGTGTCACATCTCACCATTATCATTCCATGTGTCAGAACAAGTCCTGCTCCTTTTGAACACCTACTAACCACCTACTAACCACCTCATCATCCCCTCACATCAAGATTTTGACCCTGGATCATAACCTCCCTCTGCTCCCCTAAATCTGTAATTATTCTGGGAAAGTTTAAAGATTGTGTACTTATCCACCCTGCACACTGGCCTCTCAGCTATTGACTAATGTCAAGAATCTTTCTTTTTTAGGAACCCTACTATGAAAATTGCTCTTATCTATAATTTCAAGAAGAATAACTCCCCCAACTGTGGGACTCTTATTTCTCAGGCTGTAGCCGACATATCAGTCTATTTTCCTTCTTTGCCCTCAGCTCCTACTCAGAAAGTTTATTTCAGCTTTGAATGGCTTCAATTTTGGCATCAGGTCATGTGACCCTAACCTTTCTGACTATAACTCTTTTGAATGGGGAGAAACTAACTCAAAGGCGAGCAATTTATTGCAAGCCAGCAGGCAATCAGAATCTTTGGTTAAAGGACAGTCATTGTAGCTAGAAGACATTGAACATCTGAATTGAACAATCTGATAAAGTAAGATCCAGAATCAATATATATCAAGTTCAAAAAAGTGTATGTGTCAAAGTTATGAAGGAGCAAATGTTAAAAGCAGCCTTCAGAGAAGATGGTGGAACAGATGTAATAAAGAAGCATGGATGGAAATTGAAAGAAAGAGCAAAGAGAGAAATTGAGAGAATATGTATTTGATGATTTTTCTATTCTTCATGAGGCCCAGTTATATTTTCTGCAACTTTCTTTTCAGTGAGATTTTCCTATATTTTTATAATCAATTCTTTATTTTCTTGAATGTGCCTGATGTACTGCATTTTCCACAAAATAATATTTAGCACAGATACGACCCCTGTTTGTTTCTATCACTATACCCTGGCTTTTGTTGAAACACATATCTAAGTGACTCAGAGGCTTCCTCATTCCCATTTATGTCAGAGGGAAAAGCAATCAAAGTCAGTTGTGGACTTACAGCCTTACAACTCCAAACAAATTTATTTTGCTGACTCCTAAAACTAAGCAGTGATATTTATCATTTAGATAACTTAGAGTAAATGGTCATCTTGTAAAAGTTTATAAAAGAATGTTCTTTAAGTAATGTTATGATTTCACACTTTGCAAGAGTGTCTGCTATATGAGAATGCTAAATTGTAAGTACCAATAATATAATTTTCAGGTTCAGAACATAAGAATAATTTAATGGGTAAATATTGTCTCACTTTATTTTAAAGCACGATATAACATTTACAGACAAGGTTATCAAATATTTTACATTGTAGAACAGGAGTCAGAGAACTATGATGTGTGGACCAAATCCAGCCTGCTGTCTTTTTGCAAATAATGTTTCATTGACCCCACAGCGACACCCATTCTATGTATTGTCTATGGCTGCTTTCATACCACAGTTGACTCTTGAACAACATGGTTTTGATCTGCAAAGGCCCAAATATATGCAGATTTTAGAAATAAATACAATAAATATATTGTTTTTTTCTTATATTAATCACATTGTCTTTTTTCTAGCTTACTATATTGTAGGAAATGCAGTGCATCAAAACTATAACATACAAAATATGTTAACTTACTGTTATATTATCAATCAGGCTTCAAGTCAACAGTAGGCTATTGTAGTTGAGTATTTTGGGACTCAAAAGTTATAGATGGATTTATGACTGTGCAGGGGATGGAAAGAATCAGTGCCCCCAACCTTTACATTGTTCAAAGGTCAACTGTACAATGGCAGAATTGAGTAATTGCAACAGCAACTATAAAGCCCACAAAGCCCAAATACTTTTTATGTGGTTCTTTATAGAAAAAAAATTCCCCCCTCAGCCCTGCTATTGCAATAGTGGATACAATATTAACCAACTTCACAGAACAACCTCAACATAGACAACTTATGAAGTGTTCATATTTCTGTGCTTTGCATTCACAAAATGTTCAACCTTCTAAGGGATGACTGGAATAATATTTTTTTGATACAGAACCATGATAAACAGGGAAGAATTGATTGGTCTTAAATATAAAGCATATTTAATAAAAATGATAAGAAACAAAAGGTATGTTATTATCCTATATAATCTTATATAATAAAAGAGAAACATGCAAATTAACCATCCCTCCCCTATGCTCAAGCCACACCCACAAGTTAATCAGGAGCAAGTATACAAATTAACCCAACTAAAATGGCGGTGGCTACAGAGCTAGAGTGAGCGGGAGGCTTGGGTTGCCCCCGATAATGGAAGAAGCCAAGCTTCCCACCTCCCGGCCCTGGGCTCCACTCAAGGCTACAAACTTTCAATTATAGAAGATAAATAAATCCTAGATACTTGCTTCCAGCCATCTGTGGCCTCTACTCAAGGAGGGGCTGGGAGTCTGGGTTGCCTGGAAACCCAGGCTTCCAGCTGGACCTGGACTCCACTCAAGGCTACAAAGTTTCAATTATAGAAGATAAATAAATCCCAGAAAAATAAAAAATAAAAAGAAAGAAACAATGGAGAGGCTGAGAGCATGGGTTGCTGGAGGGCGTGGCAAGCCTGAAAATGACCATCAGCCTCTCACTCAGGCTGGCCAGGCACCCAGTGGGACCCCCCCAAACTGAAGGGGCAGTGGGTAGCCTGAAAATGGTCCTTAGTCCCTCACCCAGGCTGGCTAGGCACCCCAGTGAGGACCCCCACCCTGAAGGAAGTGTGGCCAGCCTGAAAACAACCCTCAGCCCTTCACCAGGCTGGCCACACCCTCATGGGATGAAGGTTCCCACTGGGGGACTTGACCAGCCTGCAAACAGCCATCAGCCCCTTACCCAGGCTGGCCAGGCACACTAGGGGCCTCCCACCATGAAGGGGCTATGGCCAGCTTAAAAACAGCCCACAGCCCCTCACCCAAACTGCCCAGGCATCCCAGTGGGACCCTCATCCTGATCCAGGACAACCTTCAGGGCAAACCAGCTGGTCCCCACTCATGCACCAGGACTCTATCCTATATAATAAAAGGGTAATATGCAAATTGACCCCAACAGCAGAACCACTGGGAATGACTGGTCACTATGACACACACTGACCACTAGGGGGCAGATGCTCAATGCATGAGCTGCCTCCTGCTGGTCAGTGCACTCCCACAGGGGGAGCTCTGCTCAGCCACAAGCCAAGCTGATGGCTGCCAATACAGTGGTGGTGGTGGGAGCCTCTCCTGCCTCCTCAGCAGTGCTAAAGATGTCCGTCTGCAGCTTAGGCCTGCTCCCTGCTGGCAAGTGGACATCCCCCAAGGGTTCCAAGGCTGCCAGAAGGATGTCTGACTGCCAGCTTAGGCCCAATCCCCTGGGTAGCAGGCCTAAGCCAGCCGATTGACATCCCTCGAGGGGTCCCAGACTGCAAGAGAGCACAGGCCAGGCTAAGGGATGCCCCCCTGAGTGCACACATTTTTTGTGCATTGAGCCTCTAGTTTAGAATGATTAAAGGTAACAAAACAGAAATGTTATAAGAAATCTAATTCATTAGGGAAATTAAGAAATAGAAAAAATGAGATTGTATTTGAAAGTATATTGTGGTTTCAAAGGAGTTTAGTAGCAAAATAATAACATAAAAATGATCTAAAATTCAAATGGAAGTGCCAGTTGAATGGAAAATAGACTAGACTATTAAAAAAACACACACAAAGGTATTTCACAATTAAAATTAAAGTTAACTTGTTTAAAAATGCATAGTTGTGGAACTGAAGAGACAAACTAAAATATAAACTTAGTTTCTCATATCATAAATAGCATGATAAAAGAAAATATCTATTGCAGAAAACATACTGTGTGATATTAAATAGTGTACAAAGCAGCAAGTGGCTGGGGAGGAGCCTGAGCTAAGCCTGGTGTTGTGCTGCTCACGCTCACCCTGGCCCCACTGTGCCTGCTGCCACCACTGTTCAGTAGTGCTACTGCAGAGGCAGAAGAGGTTCGCCAGTCATGAGCTCGGTGTCTGGTGCTTATAGGCCAGCTGAGTGGCGCTCCTGCTGTGGGAGCACACTGACCACCAGGGGAAGCTCCTGCATTGAACATCTGCCCCCTGGTGGTCAGTGTGCTCCCACAGCAGGAGGACTGCTGTGACTGGTTGTTCAGTTGTTCAGTCATTTGGTCACTTAGGCTTTTATATATATACTAGGGGCCCGGTGCACAAAAATTTGTGCACTCGGGGTGGAGGGAGTCCCTCAGCCCAGCCTGTGCCCTCTCACAGTCTGGGACCCCTCAGTGGATGTCCTATGATGGCCCCAGTCTGCCAGGCGCCTTTTGTGTGTGTGTGTGTGTGTATGTGTGTGTGTGTCACCACTGGGGACCTGCCCCCAGCCGCATCTGAGG
>PVJC01042926.1:0-14733 GCA_004026665.1 Murina feae
TCTATAATGAAACAATTGTTATTTTTACTGGTTAGGCCGGAGCTGCTCTTTCCTTCAGCTCCGGAGGATTCTATGATTGTTACAATGTTTCAAAAAGCTGTGTTTCGCTAGAGGCAGTTTAATCTGAGCTGAGCTGAGGGGCGAAGCTTGACTTTCGCTGCTGCCGCAATGGAAAGGGCTGTTTACTCAGGTCTGTGAGTGGCGGCCGCCATGTTGGCTGGGCTAATTTGCATACAGCCGCTCTGATTGGCTGGTGGGCGTGGCTTACCCTGTCTCGGAGAAACGGTTAATTTTAATATTTCGCTTTTATTAGTTTAGATAAGCATGGCCCATGGACTAACAATAGTGTGGGGAAGACGTGAGGAGAGGGTGGGAATGAGGGAAGAGGTCAATGGGGGGCGGGAGGGAACATCTGTAATATTTTCAACAATAAAGATAAATTTATTTTTTTTAAAAAAGGCCTCTGCTGTATTAAGAACTGGTATGTGTTTTTAGAATCAATACTTTATGGGACAATAATTTACATTTTAACAGAAGGTTGATGGAGATAGCCTCTCAAATGATTACAGAAAATTCTTAAATATGAGGAAAAGAGAGTCTACACCCTTTATAATCATGAATTCTTGATCTCAAGTATCATTATTTACCTGTACTTCCAAAAACTTTCAAAAAGTTCAAGTTCACAAAAGTCTATAACCGGGCTATATTTCAGAACCAAATTCCCAGGTTTGAGTTTGGGAAATAAATTCTACTCCTTTGATGAATTAGATAATAATAAAAACACAGAAAGTTTTCTTCATTACATCTATTAAAAGATCCTCTGAAAGCAGACATACTTGGATAATATTCCAAAACCCAAATGTTTTTCAAAGCCCAACATATTTGCACATGTCTTCAACCTAATTTAGTGAGTTCAATTCCATGTGCTCTTCTTATATCTGGATATTTGGATTAACATATATTTACTTTTAGTAAGACTAGCTGCATATGACATGAAATATCACAAAATAGCAAATTATTCTGCCAAGTTTTGTTTCTCTCTCTCTCCAATCCTTTATAATCTAGGGCACACAGTTCAATGAATAGAGAAAAATTTTAGGACTTGAAATTGTAAGTTAAAATTGGATAGTTAAAAAAAAATCATACTCAAATTTCTCTGCCAACCTCAAGGGAAATGTACTAAGGATCACACTAACATGTAGGTGTATTCAGACACTTCCTGAGTGTTGATATTTCACTTCCTTTAGACTCAAGGCAAGAACACAGGGAGGCCACCTCCACTTCCTAGTCTGTTAGCATACTTCATAAAGGAGCTGATTGAACAATCAGAGTTTGTAGTAATTCTAATTATGTGGGATGCTCAAATAAGATTAGCAGCAATTGAAATGCGAAGAAGCAGACAACATCCTCAGACAGTTAAGAAAAGTCGAGGCATCAGAGGTGTAAGAGTGTAGTTCTCTCTCCAGCTAGCTCATTATAACTGGAAGATAAACATTTAATACATAGTGAAGAACAGATTTGAAGATGGTGGACTCTCTTTTGTCAGGGAATAGATCTGTAACCTTTTTTGAACTGAAGAGCTTCAAGAGTAAAAACACAAGCACCCCTGAAGCATGAGATTCACATATATTCTAATGCTCTCGGCAATTAATAACTGCAGTGTCCTCTATAGGAGGACCACGTCATTATTCCGGTTGGTCCTATCTAGGCCCCTTTGCTTGCAGGCCACAGCATTGTGAAGTTTTGCAACTAGGATCAATATACCATCAAGATGTATTAGATAAATCTAAACATCTTAACATATGGGTAAATGCCATTGTGAACAGTGATATCTTTGAAAAATACAAATTAATATAACTTTCTCCTATGAGAAAAAAATAGACACTTTAGTTGACTCTGTCATATACTTTCTGTTCATACCCTTCCCAAATATTATTTATCTGCCAAGCCACATTTATCTCAAAGCTTTTGGGATATGCAAATGCAATTGCATTTAAAAATATTTGCAAGGGCCTGGCCTGTGTGCTCAGTGGTTGAGAATCGACCTGTGTGAACCACGAGGTCATGATTTGATTCCAGGTCAGGGCATGTGCCTGGGTGTTGAGCTGGATCCCTAGTAGGGGGCATGCAGAAGGCAGCCAATCAATGATTCTCTCATCATTGATGTTTCTATCTTTCTCCCTTTCTCTCTAAAATCAATAAAATACATAGTTTTAAAAAAATACTACTTGCAAGGTCAGAGGACTGACTAGTTCTAAGATTCTGGCAAGATCTCTGCCATCTATTCAATTAGCTCAGCGAAGATCTGGAAGCAAACCTGGTATTGAAGAAGTTACATAATGCTCACCTACATAAAAAGCAGCTGGACTATAGTAGCCCTCCCCGAAAACCCAGGGACCCAAAGCCTTGATGCAATAAAAGTGCACACCTGAGGGGTACAGTAGGGTGAGAGTACAGGTGGGGATTAAACTATTCAACAAAATCATTGGGTTCATTGAAACCATATGTCAGATCAGGGTCAGGATTGGAGTGAGTGTCCCCCTAAATTCTGCACACTCAGTATCTTGCTACACTCAGCCTGGTTTATGTAGTTTGATCATTTCACCATCTTTTAAATTACATAGCATACAGGAAGTCAATATTTTCCTAAATATGGCTTATAGTCCCAAATCAAAAATACCTGAAAAACCTGGTAAAACTGGGATGTTAAAATACCTCCTCCTTGCCCTAACTGGTTTGGCTCTGTGGATAGAGTGTCGGCCTATGGACTCAAGGGTCCCAGCTTCGATTCCAGTCTAGGGCGTGTACCTTGGTTGCGGGCACATACCCAGTAGGGAGTGTGCAGGAGGCAGCTGATCAATGTTTTTCTCTCATTGATGTTTCTGACTCTCTCTATCCCTCTCCCTTCCTCTCTGTAAAAAAAATCAATAAAATATATTTAAAATACCTTATCCTTGACCTACCGAGGAAGATGTGCAGAGAATGAGGCCTGATAATCTTCACTTATAATCACTTGGTTGACTCAGATGCATTATAAAGGAGACCCTCAGGTGCAAAAGAATGAAACTGGACCTCTACCTTACACCATACACAAAAGTAAACTGAAAGTGCATGAAAGGCTTGAATATAAGACCTGAAACAATAAAGTTCTTAGAAGAAAATATGATGGGTAAGGCCCTTAACATTATCTTGGCAATGAATTTTTGGTTTTGACACCAAAATTAAAGGCAACAGAAGCAAAAATAAGCAGAACTCCATTAAAATAAAAAGCTTCTGAAGAGCAAAGGAACCATCAACAAAACAAAAAGACAACCTACAAAATGAGAGAACATATTTTCAAATTCTGTATCTGATAATGAGTTAATATCTGAAATACATAAAAATTCATATAATAGCCAAAAAATGGGCAGAGAAATGGAAGACATTTTTCCAAGAAGACTTACAAATGGCCAACAGGTATTTGAAAGGTTGTCAACATCACTAATCACCAAGAAAACACAAATAAAAACTACAATGAGATACCACCTCACACCTTTTAGAAAAACTATTATCAAGAAGACAAGAAATAACAAATGCTGGAGAGGATGTGGAGAAAAGGAAACCCTTGTGCACTGTTGTTGAATGTCTTAGTAACATATTTATTTATAGAGAAATTATTTTTTGTGAAATTCTTGTGTGAAACATTGAGCACAGAGAAAGACCACTCTGGCCAAGCCCTAGCTGCCCCATATACGTAAGACCATAGCTGAATGCTACCCTTAAGAATGATGTATGTAAACCTGATAGACACCTTCTGATTGACACTGTGATTGATAACCAGCTTGTATCTGATTAACATTTGTGTGATGACCTAAGTTACTGATAGCTACCTGGACTGCCATGGGTCAAAACAGGCTTAAAAATGGGTCCCTGACTTCAAACATGGATCATCCTGTTGATCCACACCAGAGAGCAGAAGAATAGCCAAACCTCCAATCACGAGAGTTCGGACACCCTCCTCCCACTGACTCGACCCAACCAGAGGGCCAGCCACCCAAAGACGGATCCACTGCTGCCCACAGAAGATGCCACTCTTCTCCAGGGACACCAGTAAGTCTGAGCCCAAGGCACCAGGAACCTTGTGAGTAATAAGGTGTGCTGTGTGATTTGCAACTGCATATTCTTGTGTGGCATAATTCCTCTGGCAGTCTTAACTACATTAATATAAGGCCAGATGATAATGCCTACCCTCGGTCCTGCTTGCTTAGAGTAGTCCCTTCACTAGCAACTACTTACTGTCCGAATACCTGCATGGTTAACTTTACCTCAAGGGACGCCTTGGATAACGCCCCATATATTCTACTTGGACATTGGAAAACTAAATTGATGCAGCCACTATGGAAACAGCATGGAGGTTGCTCAAAAAATTAAAAATAGAATTTCCATATGATGTAGCAATTCCAGTTTTGGGTATATATCCAAAGAAAATGAAATTGGGTATTGAAAAGACATCTGCACTCCATGGTTCTCTGCAACATTATTCATAATAGCCAAGATATGAAAACAATCTGAGTACTCATCAATGGATTGATGAATAAAGAAATGTGCTGTCTATATATACAATGGAACATTATTCAGCTATGAAAAGAAGAAAATCATCCTATTATGACAACATGGATGGATTTCGAGGCCATTATGCTCAATGAAATAAGCCAAACAAAGACAAATACTTTGACACCTATTGGTGAAATAAAAAATTAAAATTAAATACACTGAAATAAATTTTTAGAAAGTCAAACTTAGAGTAACAGAGAGAAAAAAGTGGTTGTTGCCCCACCTGGTTTGGCTCAATAGATAGAGCATTGGCCTGTGGACTGAAGAGGCCCGGGTTAGATTTTGGTCAAGGGCATATGCCCGAGTTTCATGCTTGATCCCCAGTGTGTGGCATGCAGGAGGCATGCAATGATTCTCTCTCATCATTGATGTTTCTATCTCTCTCTCTCCCTCTCTCTTCCTCTCTGAAATCAATAAAAATATATTTTTTTTAAAAATGGTTGTTAAAAACTGGGAGGTGGGAAAAATAGGAAGAGTTGGTAAAAGAGTATAAACTTTCAGCTATAAGGTGAATAAGGTCTGAAGATCTCATGTAAAACTTGATGATTATAGTTAATAATTTTTTATATATGACTGAAATTTGCCAAGAGAGTAGAACTTAAATGTTCTCACCTAAAAAACAAAGTAGATCCTCAAGCCCTAACCGGTTTGGCTCAGTGGACAAAGTGTCAGCCTGCAGATTCAAGGGTCCCAGGTTTGATTCTGGTCAAGGGCATGTACCTTGGTTACGGGCTCACCCCCTGTGGGGAGTGTGCTGGAGGCAGCTGATTGATGTTTCTCTCTCATTGATGTTTCTAACTTTCTAACCCTCTCCCTTCCTTTCTGTAAAAAATCAATAAAATATTTTTTTAAAGTAGATCCTCAAGTACTTGCTATAAAACTGAACAATTTATAAATGAATAAATGGAAAGCAAGTGGATACTTAGGCAGTGGTTTGGGAGTTATTTTGCACTCTGGGCATTTTTTCCTGAACTGAAAGAAAAACAAGTCTCAAAGCAGTAAAATGTTTGCGTGTGAACTTACCTATTCACCATATTGCTTTTCCTAACAGAATACATTCTAACAACTTCAAGTAATTTTATGTAGAAATATTCATCGTAATCTGAAATATCATTTTGTAATAGATATCAAATATTGCTATTTCTCAGGCAGTTAAATTATTTTTAAATGACAACTGAATTTCTTAACTTTTGTGAACTTATACTTTTTTATCTAGTCCCCAATATTTTACTAGCCTGCACAGAATGCTACTAAATTAGCACAATATCTACTCATAAAAACTTAGAGTCTCTTATAAAAAATCACATATGCCCTTAGGGACACAAAATAGGATACCAGTTTCATATCATTTCACAGAAAGCAAAAGATTGTAATATTTCCCTACAGGACAACAGGGTATCTTTACATCAACCTAAAGGGAAGAAATACTTCTATTTAGGAAGCTGAAATAATAACAGGGACTGGCATTAGACTTTGTGGAAAACACCTATGTTTGTGTTTTACAGATTGGCATATTTCTGCTGTGAAAAGAAGTCTTATGTTGTTCAGCTGTGAATTCATTTTTGTTTTTACATAATGTACAACTCCCGTGGGTCTAGCAAAGCCTTACTCAATAGATATTCTCTGTTATCACATTTATTACAGCAATGAT
Organism: Murina feae; assembly: GCA_004026665.1. Lineage (NCBI taxonomy): Eukaryota > Metazoa > Chordata > Mammalia > Chiroptera > Vespertilionidae > Murina > Murina feae. The sequence goes on from PVJC01042926.1 coordinate 6,245, forward strand.
TATGATATGAAGACATATTTTGGTACTAAAAAATCCATATTGTAGGCTCAGTAGGTAAAGTGGCAGATCAGAATGACCCACTGAGGTACACTTTTTGAGAAAATATTGCCAAAGAATGTGTAGCTAGAGAAAAAGAGATTGTTTCTGCATGTTAGTTGAACACAGATTTTAGTACTTTGGGGGAATTTCTGGATAGTGTTTTGGAATTTGGGGTTTCTGTGAATGTGGCAAAAGCTTTGTCTATGTTTTCTAGGAACAAAAGCCTAGTTTAAGGTGTAGTAAATGAGGGTGACAGATTCTAACAAAAGATGAATCCTTAGTCTTCTTATCCAATCACTAGCACCATTTACTTGTCATATGTTGACTGTTCTTCCATTTTTCCCTTGTCTACTCTTATTGCCTTTCCTAGTGCCCCATTGAAAATTGCATTTAATCTCAGTTTGCATTATAACTTACAAGGAGTCAGTAGATATAACCAACACATGATTGTTCTTATTTAGAGATGATGCATGGAGGTTTAAAATGGTGTGTAGGCAAAAAAGCACATGTTTTGGCATCAATTAACACTAAATATTCATTAACATGCTGTGCAACTGTGGGCAATTACTTCACCATTGTGTTCCTCAGAGCTATCCCTTCTAAAAATAAAAGTGATCTTCTATATTATGAATAAAACAAAGCTTCTTAAATTTAAATGTACCCCAACACCCTAGAGAGTCTAATAAAAATTCGATTCTTGAGCCTCACCTTCAAACACTCAATTCAACAATCTGCAGTAGGCTAGTCAATCTGCATTTTTACCAAGTGCCAGTAGGTAATTTTGATAAAAGTATCAATGGATCACATTTTGAAAATATTACTGAGGTACCTTACAATTTAATAGGACACATCGAATTTGATGAATTTGATCGTTGCATGCAAAATATTTTAACATTTAAAACCATTGCATGATGCACAACTTACATTTCTTTAGGAAAGTTGGGGATGAACCTATCTTCTCAATGAAACAGGAAATTTGGGGGGTGAAAAAGACAGGTTTTAGGAAATTGTAGAAATTAAAAGGACCATGAAGAAGCGTACGGCTTCAGAGCAGCAGAAGGTACATTCCATAGAATGAGGGAGCAATGAACAGCAAAAGGTCTATATTTACAAAATAAAGACAAGGAAGCCCTTCATCCAGAAGAAGAAAAATAAAGCTCAAAGGGAATAGGAAAACAAGGAAGGGGGTGGGGGAGAACCTCACCTATCCCTTATGAGGTTTGACCTTTGAGCTCAGGAGTTACTATAGTAACCAGTCTAAGAGAATAGTGACCAATCAGAGGGGATATCAAGGCACAAAGATCTTCAGCCTTTATAAGTCATAGGGAAAAGGAACTCAGTGGGACCCTTTCCCCCTCCACCTCCCCGCCCACATGAGAGTCTATTATTTGGTCTTTAATAAATTTCCTCCTTTGCTATACCATCTTTTGTCCTTGGATTCATTTTTCGACTCCAGTGGACAAAGAATCCAGGTTCCAGTCCAAAAATTCCGTATCATCAACAAATCCAAAAAAAAAAAATTTCTTCCTATTGAACTTACTGTTTCCTCTTTTCCTCCTTTCTTCCCTCTAATTCTCTCATTCCAATTGAAGTTGCATACATTAAGTGTTCATATGTTGAAATCCACCTGTTTTATCTTATCAGTGAGTTCTTGAAACTCTACAAAATTAAAATTCAAATTCTAAAACAATTAACTTTTTCTTTAAGAAGCTTTCCAAAAAAAAAAAAAAATCTTCGTAAGGCCTCCCACAAATTAAATGAAAATGAATTCAGTTTTAATCTCACTTAGTTTTTACTGGAAAATAAACATTAAAGAGTAATTTAATAACTAAAAGCATCCATGTTTTAGACAATAATACCATAAAGTAGAGCCACTACACTACAAACGGGCAATATGCATTCCCAATTTCTCCAAGAAGAAAAGATTAAACCAAGTCTCACACAGAGGTAACGCTATTGAGAAATTAAAAGTGGCTTTAGTTGAAGGATACTCCCTTCAAGGTGAAGTCAGAAGTTATTCTTACTTATAGATTCAAATACTTGGGCAGAATTATCAAAGAATAAGAAACCAGACATGAAAAGCAGGGTAGAATATTTAGGGAAAAATACAATGTCACACATAAATTTCTATCGTTTTCTTTTACTACACATCTCTTTTCCCAACTTTCAATTTTATACACTTAAAATATTTCTTCTAGCTCATCTCTATAGAAAAATAAATAAATTAAAAGCTCAATATATTCTTTATATATTGTCATTTATCAGTGTTCTAAAGGGCTTTTAAAGCTTTTAATAAGAACAGAATTATTTTTTTTCGGTAAATAAAGAAGTCTGTAATGGTATTTGACAGTAACAATTTGCATTTTACTAACTTGGCTGAACATTTGATTAACCATATCCCAACATAAAATTGACATTTCTTTCAACAAATTTTAAAGTCTTAAAATGAATGTAAGATAATAAGTGAGGAATAAGCTGCTCTCCTATAAAAGAATGTCAGGAATTCTCCAAGTGTTAGAAATAAGGAGAGCCCCCCCAAGTCAGGGGTTCTGGTAGAATACAAAACATACTCGGGACGCAGTTAAAGGGATAGTGAACAGTTAGATGCCAGCAGCAGGGTGACCCGGGGGAACAGGCAGAAAAAGGAGGAAGATGTGTAATGTTGGGGCCAGTGCTGTCATGTGACACTGAGGCCCTAAAGCATAGGCAGCTTTAGTGAAGAGTGAACTGGAACCTGGGATCAAGGGTCCTTTATTTAATGCACTACAGCGATGGTGTCCACGTTCACCACTTTGATTAGGAGCTACTGTGATGGGGTGTCACATCATCCCATGTCTTATCCAAAGGTAAACTGAAACTGCATTGACCAAACAGCAAATTAGTCTCCTCCTAGACACTGTAGAGCATCAAAGTCAATGAATGTTAGCTGAATTTGAAGAGTTTAAATAAAGGGGGGAATTGTGAGAATAAACAAGTCATCTTTTCTGTCAAACGATAGTCGCCATTTTGGACTGCATGACTTGGCAGTCGCCATGTTGGCCACATGGCTTGAGGCTCCCCTGGGGGCCACCATCTTGAAATAGCAAAGGCCAATTGCAAAAGACTGTGCACCTGAGCTCCAATCCAGAGCAAGGGACAGGTCACGTGTGTCAGGGATTATAAAGTCAAGCAGCCCACCTGCTTGGTATGTGCACTCTTCCAGATCATGTGTGTGCACCCTTCTATATAGAAGTAAAGATGTTTGCCTTGCTGCCTGGCTCCTGAGTATGTTTTGTGTTCTACAAAGACCCCTGACTTGGAGTATTTGCCTTATTTCTAACAAAAGGAAGAAATAAAGAAATAGAATTCACAAGATGGAGAAATGTTTCTTATTTGCATTTTGGCATACACAAGAGTCTTATTTTACTTGTTTTTCAATGATAATCTGTTTTATGCATATAAAATAGCATATATAATGCTTAAAGTTTGTTAGATGTATGGTTTACATAATGATAAAAGTCACCTAACACCCAGAACCCAGGTGAAGGAAGAGAGCCTTCAGGATATTTTGAAGATCCCTGGATGCCCCCTCCCTGAACAAAGCCCATCCTTACACCTGGGAGATAATTATACTAATTTGCCTTTAACCATTATTTGATTTCCCTTTGATTTCTTTCTATAAATGAATGCTTGGTCGTGTGTGGTTTTAAGGTGAGCACCATGGTGTCTCACGGAAAACTACAAATATGGACCCCAAGAATGCTGCCTCTCCCTTTCTCATTGCTCATCGTAACCAGTTTTCTCTGGTTTGTTTGGTTTTTGGTGTGTGTTTTTTTAAGTGTAGGTGCCAGCCAACAGCTACAGAGTTTATGTGTTATATATTCCGCCAATCAGAAAGATACTGAACTTATTTAGTTCTCCTGGAAAGGACTGAGGTGACTGCTTTGGTTCACTTACACACCATTCAACAAGTCAGTTGTGGTTAGAGTGAGTCACACTGTGCAAATACAGCAGCTACTGCTGGGCTGTGCAGATGGAGAGAGAAAGGGCCTATTCCTAAAAAGGAAGCACTTCTCAACAAGTGAAGGGGACTGAGAAGAACAGGAATAGGCACTCATTCTGACTATATTTCTTAAAATATTAATATTGTCTAATCTTTAAGCATCAGTTTAAAAGAGAATCACACAGGAAGGTATAGTAGATGAAAAGGACATACTCTAAAAGTTAAAAGACCTGGTTTTCAATATCTAGTTAACCAGCTGGAGAAACTCAGAGAAGTCACTGTACAGTAAAGGGGTTAAATAAATTAGTATTTTTTGTTGCTTTTAAAAATGAATCATTTTAATGATAAGCTAAATCCCAATATATGTTGATAGATATAAATTTTCTTTTTTGACTTCTTAATCTATGTGTATTTTCTACAGCCCTTATCTAATGCTGAAATTATATGCTTCATCTTAAATGACTAAGCCCCAACATGAATCCCCTATTTAGAGAGACACTAAAAAGGAGAATCTGTTTTTTTCTACAAATGTAAAGAAAAATAAATATTGAGCCTGACCCATAATAGGAAACTCTTACTTTATCTGATATGTACTTCATGGCTCCAAAAGGGCAAGGTATTGTGAAAGATATATTTTTCTTCCCTCATTTGACCTAACCTTCCTCATGAGTGGCCATTCCCGTTGTGAACACCTCTGGCAAACTTTGACAGTAGCATCACCAATTAAAGTGTCTTCTTCTAAGACAGCCATAACCCATTTTATCCTCAGTGTGCAATTTGGCCTCTTTCTGTCCTAACTCTCTTCTTCTGGATGCAGTTTGAGGAAACAGACACCACTGCTTGATTTCTCTCATACCACGGGAAGTATCAACCCACTGAAACCTCATCCACATGGCACTAAACAGCCCTCAAACTCAAAAGGCACAGACCCCAGGAACCACAAGACCAAGTAGATAGATTGCAAATTATTAAGATGGCAAACCTATTAATGTTAAAAGAATAAAAAAGTGTGTTAACAATTTTATTCCAGTACGTAAGGTAGATTCAGACCGAAAATGAATGCTTATGAGAGGTAAGACTTCTCTTTCTTAGCAACTACCAGATACTAGGTATTAGGCTCAGTTGATTAAATAAGGTATCTCAGTTATTTTTTAATAAAAATCTCCACTTTTAAAATGAAAAGGGAACCTTGGAGAAGTAACATATTTTGTAAAATTATACACACACACACACACACACACACAATCATGTAGAGGAATCAGAAACATGGTACCTAAAGAATGAATAGATTCCGAGTAGCCAGAAAACAAATGTCCACCAATAGATGTTATTTTTCTTTTTTAGGTAGGTCAGTATTTCTATTAAGACCACCTTTTTTTTCTAAATATGTTTTTATTGATTTCAGAGAGGAAAGGAGAGTGGGAGAGAGATAGAAACATCAATGATAAGAGAGAATCATTGATGGGCTGCTTCCTGCACAGCCCACTCTGGGGATCGAGCCCACAACCCGGGCATGTACCAGACCAGGAATCAAACCATGACCTCCTGGTTCATAGGTCAATGCTCAACCACTGAGCAACACGAGCTGGGCACCACTTCTTTTTTTAATTTGATGGGTGATTTAATGATTTTAACACTAGTGAGAATCTCACTCAAAATTTTAAAATTTTCTACATTATGGTAGCAACTCCAAAAAAAAGTATATTGTGAAGTGGGAATGCTAATGAAAATACTCTAAGCTATTCTAAAATTAAATAGCAGGATTATTCCTGCATTTTACTGGCTGTTATTTTGGAAAATTAGAATAAATCTAATCAGTGAAGAATATTTCTTTACTGGGTCACACTATAAAGAATGCTGATAAAATTTGATCTTAAATACAACCTTTTAATTCCAAATCAGCAAGGTCTGCCAGGTGAATACATTATTATCCCATTTTATCTTTGTACATTATTTCTAACATTTTTATTTAATTAAAATTTGGCTCTCTCCAAACAAACTTGAAAATAGTTTTTAAATACAGACATCAATGTTTTGCATTCTAACAAAGGACATGCTTGAATAGTCTCCCACATGCCTTCCTAGAGAACATGCAGGTATTTATAGGCTTGTAGTGAATCAAAATGAAACTGGTATTTCATTAAAATCACCTTGAAGAGACAAGATTGTTGCCCTTGGCCATTGGGTCTGAAGATGAACTACTAGCTCACTACATTTTCTTTTAAACGAGTTGCTTTAAGAACACAAATTATTTTAACCTTAATGCTCACCACAACAAGAAACAAAAAATATTGTCATAATAAAAAGATTCAGTTGAAGAATTGCTGCCCTTCAGCAACACAGAGAATGTTAGCATAAGGTGTTGTGAAACAATACCTACTTGATATGTATTATAGGATCCACTACTAATGTGTTTTTATAAATGGTGATATTAGATCTTAAGATTAATGCTTATTTGTGCTTTTGATTAATCACTTGTTAATTTTAATAACAAAAGGTCACAGAGTTTGTTGATATCCAAGAAGGAAATTAACATTAAACATTAGAGCACTTTCTTGAATAATGCATTGTTTGAATAACTAGACTTGTTTTAATTAGCATTTTTCCAATTAATGTTTATTTATATTAGACAAGGGAGTAATTCACATTCAGACTATTGAATCACTTTTCTGCAAAGTTCAGAGAAATAGTAGGCACTTGAAGTAACAGAAATGGCAAAACACAATGGCTCGCTTGCTAATAATGATCATATTTTAGTCCAAAGTTATGGTCATATTGTAATGTATACTTCCATATCACACTTAAAAACTATGTTATGCTGCCGTAACCAGTTTGGCTCAGTGGAAAGAGCGTCGGCCTGTGGATTGAAGGGTCCCAGGTTCAGTTCCAGTCAAGGGTATGTACCTTGGTTGTGGGCACAACCCCAGTGTGTGGGGGGGTGCAGGAGGCAGCTGATCAATGTTTCTCTCTCATCGATGTTTCTAACTCTCTATCTCTCTCCCTTCCTCTCTGTAAAAAGTCAATAAAATATATTTTTTTAAAAAAAACAACTATGTTATGCTATTTTCCCATGCACCATCCCTTCAAGGAGCCTCTAAAGTCGTTGAATATATTACACCAATGAACAATGAAGGACCCCAAATTCCAGTTTAAAGCAATAGATGAGCAAGTACTATGTTTTAATGATTAAGTATCAAGTCCACACAATTCCAAGATTGAATACTGCTAAGGCTGACCAGCAGACCCTGAGCAATGGATGAACAGACACAGGTTTCTGTGAAAGAGATGGTTAAGGGAGTCTTTTACATCAGTAGTAAAAGCAGTCCTATTCACCTGCCTCCTTAGCTTTTTATTGTAACAACTTGAACTCAAATTAACCTCTAGATACAATCAGCAGGGTAAGTATCCTTGAGAAAGTATATGCTTCTACAAGGTCAGGTCTTTAAAGACTAAACATAGAGATTCCAGCAAAACACCCCCGTGGATTGGACTTATTTGGAAAAGTCAAGGAAGGGGCTGCTGCCTTCAGCAAGGTCCCGACCTTTCACAAAATCCTGCTTATACACATTCCAACCAAGTCCCATCCTTCCCCAGAGAATACACCTCCACTATACAGTGGTTGGCAAAAGTAGGTTTACAGTTGTGAGAATGTAAAATAGAGTTTATTCTTGCATTATTTCTTAACTAGAGGCCCAATGTAGGAAAATTCATGCAAGAGTAGGCCTTCCTTAGCCTGGCTACTGGAACTGGCTTACCTCCAGCACCTGGAACCTGGGCTTCTCTCTGCTGGCTGCCAGAAGGCAGCTGGGATCTGGGATGCCTTCCCTCCAGCCCCAACTTTGTCAGGAAGGATGCCCAATCTAATTAGCATATTACCCTTTTATTATTATAGATTACTAGGGGCCCGGTGCACAAAAATTTGTGCACTTGGGGTGGAGGGAGTCCCTCCGCCCGGCCTGTGCCCTCTCACAGTCTGGGACCCCTCAGTGGATGTCCTATGATGGCCCCAGTCGGCCAGGCACCTTTTGTGTGTGTGTGTGTGTGTGTGTGTGTCTTACCACTGGGGACCTGCCCCCAGCTGCATCTGAGGCTCGGAGCAGTCCTCCTGTGTCTGTCTACCTGCCGGGGGCCTGCCCCCAGGCTTGGAGCAGGCATCCCCTCTATGTTGATCTCTCAGACTCTTGCCCTCCCTTGCATGTTGTTCTCTTTTTTGAACTGTGACCAGGGCTGGGTGCTGCCTGCCTCCCAAGCTTGCCTACTGCCCATCTTCCTCCAGCCACCAGAAAGCAGGGAAAACCCCGCCTTGTGGTCAACCAGCCTTTTCCTGCTCCCTGATCCCCGGAAGGGACCTGGAAAGCCGCCAAGCAGGCCGCCAACTCTTTCCCACTCACCCGTCCCCTGCTGCCTTCCTTTCCCACTTCCCGGTGCCACCAAGGGGTCTGGGGAGCTGCCAAACAGCCCGAGCTCC
>PVJC01042927.1:0-14732 GCA_004026665.1 Murina feae
GGCTGAGGGACTCCCTCCACCCCGAGTGCACAAATTTTTGTGCACCGGGCCCCTAGTGTTGACATAAGCAGTAAAGTAGAAGAGGAGAAAGAGCTGGGGGCTGGACTTTAAATAATGTCGTCAAAGAAAGTTTCATGAGGAAGGCATTTGAAAATATTCCTGGGAGGGAAGATGGGTATCTAGGAAAGGCAGTTATCACCCATAGCAAGAGGGAGGAGCAAGGGAGAGGCCTACCAGAGAGCATCTCTGGCATATTTGAGAAACAGCAAAGAAGTGTGAGTGTGGCCGGAGCAGAATGAGCGAGGAGGCCAGCAGGAGAGGAGGTGGAGAGATGGCCGCAGCCTGGTGGGTCGGCAGGCCCTGGAGAGCCGCTGTGGGTCACTGTAAGGACTGCCTTGGACGCCGAGTGAGGTGGGAGCCACTGGGCGGTTCTGAGTGAAGGAATGACATGATCCTACTGACATTTCAAGACAATATGAGTGGAAGAAAGGTTACTTGGAGGTTATTACATCAACTGGATGGAATCAGAGTGGCTTGGACCAGGTTGGGAGCAGTGGGGCAGGTGAGAAATGAATGGATTCTGGTTATAACTTTAAGGGAGCCTCAGCAGGACTTCCTGGTGGGTTGGATGTGGCATGTGAGACACAGAGAAATCAAGGCTGATTCCAGGTGTTTGGTCTGAATGCTGGAAAGGCTGGAAGAGTGGAATTGGAACGGGGCTGGGGAGGGGCAGACGTCAGCAGCTCTCTTGGAGGTGCAGTGAGCTAGAGGTGTCTGCTGGACACCCATGTGGAGAGGCCACGTGGGCAGTTGGATTTACCAGTCTACATTTCAAGGGGGTTTAAAACTGAAGATTTACATTTGAAATGTACAGCCCTAAAATTACCTGAGGTTATCAAGGGAGCTGAATGCAGGTTGAAAATCATAGAGGCCCCAGGACTGTGCTCTGAGCACTCCAGCTTCTTGTAAAGAAGCAAGGAATGTATGCATGCATGCATGCATAACCCATGGCCACAGACAATAGGGTGGTGCAGGCCTGGGAGGGGCGGGTTTGAAGTAGAGGGGGTTAGTGGAGGGGGCACAAACAAATAAAGGGGACACCTGCAATACTCCTGCAATACTTTCAACGATGAAGATACATTTTTTTTAAAAGCAGGGAACTGAGGAGGGACTGGAAAAAGGAGGAGGAAACCCAGGCGCTTGTGCTGAGCTGGAAGCCAGTGAAGGGACAAATCAACTCTGACAGACGCTACTGCTTGCAACAAGGAAGATATCCACTGAAAATCAATGTTGCATCTAGCCAGGTGGCAATCACTGTTGGCCTTGTCAGTAGAATGGGTTTAAGACAGGACAGGAGAAGAGCATTTGAGAAATGATACCATGAAAGAGAACAGAAAAGTGTCATAACAGCTCAAAGGGAAGAGGCACGAGGAAGGGGATTGTACCTGTAGCGCTGCCTCCATTCGGTTCCTTGAGCACTTAGAGTCCGATGTGATGTGCCGACATCGGTGGAACAAGCAATTGATGTACCAATGACATTTTAAACATAGACTTTATTTTTAGAGCAATTTTAGGTTAACAAAACTGAGCCGAAAAATACAGGGTCTCCCACACACCCCTTGCCCCACACATGCACAGCCTCTCCACTATTGGTGTCTCACAACATGTAGACATTTGTCACAACCCATGAACCCACACCGACACAGCGTTACCACCCAAAGTCCATAGTGTACATTCGGGTTCGCTCTTGGTGTTGTACATTTCATGGGTTTTTGACAAATAGACTAATTAGTAAATTAATGTGGGGATGGCTTTTTATTGTGTAAGAACATTTAGCACAAGATCTGCCCTCTTAACAAAATCTTAGCGCACAGTACAGAGTTGTTAGCCACGGGCACAGCGCTGTGCGGTGGGCTCTGTGTGACTGAAGCATTATGCCTGTCATGCAGCAACCCCTTCCCTCTTCCTCCGGCCCTGCTGACCACCATTTCTCTGTTTCCATGAGTTTGGGTGCTAAAAACAAAAGATAACAAGTGTTGGTGAGGATGTAATTTGGTGCAGCCGCTATGGCAAGCAGTATGGAGTTTTCTTAAAAATTAAATAGAGCAACCCAACTTCTGGGTATATATCCCAAAAAGTTGAAACCAGGGTATCTCAGAAACATATTAGCATCTCATAGTCACTGTAACACTATTCACAAAAGGCAAGATGTGGAGGCAACCCAAATGCCCATCAACAGGTGCATCCTATATCCTATATAATAAAGAGGTAATATTCTAATTAGACCAGTCAACGGGATGACCTTGCAGAATGACCTTCTGAAATGACCAGTGGGCAGGAGGCAGGGCCAAGGGGCCTCGAGGGCCGAGGCAGCCAGGGCTGCAAGGGCTGAGCCCCTTGCATGAATTTTGTGCATTGGGCTTCTAGTTGAAAGGAAAATGTTGTCTGTATACAGAGTGAAATATTATTTGGCCTGAAGAAGAAGGAAAGCCTGGCATGTGCAACAATATCCATGAACCTTGAGGATATTGTGCTTATCGAAAAAACCCAGTAACAAAAGGACAAATACTGCACAGTTCCACTTATTTTTCATATACTGTTCTGTGACAGGTCAGGGTAAATATTATCAACTAGAATTTATAACATAAAAACAAAAGTGCAAGGGACAGCGAGGAGAGATCAGGCAGTGCCATCACCCAGGCGCTGCTGGCTTGGCCGGTACTCGGCCCAACAGGCTGAGAACCAGTTCAATGTGTAAACTAAAGGCCTTCTATTGTGAAAGACATTTTCAAAATGCATAACGACAAGAGGAACTGCAAACACAAATATAGACATGCGCTAGCCATGCTAAATACAATAACAACAGCTACTGTTTGTAACATACTTGCTCTGCTAAGAAATTCACAGAACTTGTTGCTAATTATCACCATCCACTTGCATAGTTGGGACTACTGACCTGATGATGCAGAAGCAGAGACTAAGGTTCAAGGAGGTTTGTAACTAAACAGCTAGGCAGTAGCCGTGGTAGATTCTGAGCTGAACTGCGGTGTCTGACAGCAATGCCATGCTTTTTCCTTTGCACCTCAATACCTTGCCACCATCAACAACAACAGCCATAAGTGTCTCTCTGTTCATTACTCACAAAAATCTTCTTGGGAAAAATGAGAACTGAGTGTCTTAAGAAGAATGAATAAAGGTGAGTCACTGGTCTGTATTGTTGAATGCATTCTGTTCATTCTTGAGAATGTAAGAGCTCACACAAAGTCCCAGAAACAGTGGTGGACAAGAGAACATGTTCAGATGCTTGATGAAGTCAGTTGGGAAGACTGTAGGTATTTGAACATTCCCCTTCTAAGATAAATATGAGTTGTAACTATGGTGTAGCCAAAAAGTATAGTGTGTCATTTCTTTTATTCTTTTTAAAAAAATGTTAGAGCCTTCTTTAAAAAAATTTTTTTTTATTGATTTCAGATTGGAATGGAGAAGGAGAGAAAGATAGAACATCAATGAAGAGAGAGAATCATTGATTGGCTGCCTACTGCAAGCCCCCTACTGGGAATCAAGCCCACAACCCAAGTATGTACTCTTGTCCAGAATCAAACCTGGGACCCTTCAGTCCACAGGCCGACACTCTATCCACTGAGCCAAACCAGCTAGGGCTAGTGTGCCATTTCTCTCATTTTTAACAATTTGTGCAATTCTGTGATCTACCCAGAGAAACAAACGTAGGTAATATTCAGTAGAGTAGTAAAACCTAGGCAGAATGAGTCAAGTTCCCATCATCAGATCACACCCCATTGCATTACTGTTTCAGCAGTAATGCCAGTGATTATGGACTGGCTATGTGCCTAAATGCTGGTCCAGATCTGTAATTTAAATACCTACCACAGTAAATGTGTCATTGTACCAAAGGCAAGAGGCATGCAGTGGTTGTATTTTTTGTCTTCCTGAGACACAAAGGAGCTTATTCTGTTCTCTGGTTCACAGGTTTAAAGTTGGAAAATGCCTTGAAAGTTCTACCATGTATTTGTCTGAAAAATTAACTGACTTTTTTAAGTTATAAAAATATATTGGCTTTCCCCTCTGAGTGGGTGGATAGAAATGGGTAGAAATGTACCATTTCCAGCAGATATGTTTATATTATTGAAACCTGGAAAACACTTCAAAGTAAACAGCCCTGAACAGTTAGGCTAATAGCCTGAAATGATCATCATAGTTTTCTTTTGTATTGACTCTTCACTTGTACAAATGAAAATTATATTAAGACCATTTTAGTACATTTGGAACTCGTTTTCTTAAAAAAAAAATTCCTTGCTATAGATGCAAGGTCAGGAAAACCTCAAATGTGTTCTTAAACTTAAGTGCAGAGACTTTATGGCAAAAAAATAATTTAAAAAATATATCTTTATTGATTTCAAAGAGGAAGAGAGAGGGAGAGAAAAATAGAAACATCACTGATGAGGGAGAATCATTGATCAGCTGCCTTCTCTGAACACCCCACATTGGGGATTGAGCCCACAACTCAGGCATGTGTCCTTTATCAGAATCAAACCCAGGACTTTTCAGTCCGCAGGCCGATGGTCTATCCACTAAGCCAAAACAGCGAGGCAACAAAAGAATTTTTGAAAACACAGCTGGGAGATGGTAATCTCACTATGAACACCTTCCCTCCCCACACTGAGTGCCAGACAAATGGGAAGTATTACATAGCATCTACACACAGTATCAGTAGTTGGACTTGAACGTCATTGCAAAATGGCCTTGGTAACAGCTTGGGCTGTTACATAAAGCCTATTTCAATTCTCCTGAGCCCAAATTAAACAGTCTTAGAATATGGTACTTACAAGGAAACAAAAGGTCTATTTATTTGATACCATGAACCAAAAATAAAAAATGTAAGTGGCATTGATATAAGTGTAAGGTGACCAGATTTAAAGTGGTACACCATTGATCGGGAGGGGGGGGGTGTCCTTTTTTTTTCTTTTTTATTATTACTTAAAATATTACAAAGAGTAATTGGGACTATTTTTAAAATGCTGCGGGACGCGGGACAAACTGTTAAAAATCGGGACTGTCCCACCAAAAGCGGGATGTCTGGTCACTTTATATAGGTGGCATCATCTTTCTATTCTTACTCCCCTGGTCCAGGACATCACTGTCTCATTACCTGGGCACTCTTACTCAGGATGTTTGTAGGTGGTCAAAGAAGCGATGTCAGTGACCTCTCTTAATCACTGGCTTGGCACTGCTGGTTTCCCATTTACTGTTACTTGTCTTATTCTCCTGGGGCAGTTGAGAAGAGGACATACAGGTCTTCAAGCACTGTGGCAGATTACTAAATGGAGCCACAAATTATTTGAAGCTTCATTTGTCAAAAAGTGGAGACTCTTCTCCACCTCTTAAAGTTGGGATGCTTGTGATCTCTCTGATCAACAAAATGCAGTGGAGGTAAGGTGTGTACTTCCAAGCCCAGGTGTCAAGAGGCCCTGCTGCTGCTTCTCTTGCTGCTGGGAACCTCTGTTCCACCATGTAGACAAGCCCACATGGGCCTGATGGAGGAAAGGCCCTTGCATCACAGTGGCCACAACCTTTCCAGCTGGGGGCCCAGACATGTGAGTGGGCCTAGCCTAGAAAATCCAAGCTGGGAACAGATGAGAAAGGCTCCTCAATGAGCTCAATCCAAATTGCCTAAGTTTGGGGTAATCTGTCACACAGTAACAGATAACTGTACAAGCATTATCTGCAATACAGGTATGCCCCATACCAGCCCTCTGATGATTCTGTCTCCCCTCTCCTTTCCATTGAAAGGAGATTGTTTCTTTTTTTAGAAAAAAATTAAATGTATCAGGGTAAGATTGGTTAATAACATTATACAAGTTTCAGGTGTATAATTTTATTAATACATCATCTGTATATTGCAGTGTGTGCTCACCCCCCAAAGTCTAGTCTCCCTTCCCTTCTGGTAACCACCATATTGTTGTAGTGTTTGTGAGTTTGTTTGTTATGTTGTTGCTTTCAGTTTTATATCTCACATCTGAGTGAAATTATAAGCTCCTTGTTCTCTTCTGTCTTATTTCACTTAACATGATACTCCCAGGATCCATCCATGTTGTTGCAAATGGAAAAATTTTATCATTTTTTATAGTTGAGTAGCATTCCATTGTATATATACAATCGTTCATCAAAAAACATTTAGGTTGTTTCCATGTCTTGGCCAGTGTGAATAATGCAGCAATGAACATAGGGATACATATGTCTTTACAAATAAGAGTCTTCACATTTTTAGGGTAAATACCCAGAAGAGGAATTGCTGGGTCATATGACAGCTCTATTCTTAGTTTTGTTGGTAGCCTCCATACTGCTTTCCATAGGGACTGTACCAATTGACATTCCCAGCAGTAGTGAACAAGCATGCCTTTTTTTCGGCAACCTTTCCAACACTTGCTCTTTCTTGTCTTTATGATGATGGCCATTCTAACAGCTATGAGGATAACCATTGTGGTTTTGACTTGTATATCCCTTATAGCTAGTAAAATCGAGCATCTTTTCATATATCCGTTGGCCATCTTGGGAAAAGTGTTCAGGTCCTCTTCCCATTTTTTAAATGGATTGTGCGTCTTTTGTTGTTTTTGTAGTTGTTGAGTTGCATGAGTTCTTTATGCATTTTGAATAATAGCTAAAGAAAGATTATTTCTAACAGATCCTTATCTGCCAAAGGCATTATATCAGCACCTGCTTTACCTGCCATAGGAAGACACACTTACTGGTGAAAATCAAAAGGTTTCTCCAAATAAGGTATGCTGGTCAACAACAACAACAAAATAACTCTATTGTGCGTATAAAATCCAAAGAAAAGCATTCTCCTGGATAGGGAAGACTTCAACTGAAAGGGGACAAGAATCCCCAAGGAACCAACAGAAATGCCCCCCAAAAGAAAGATTAAGGTTTACAACTCTGCAAGAATCAGAGCATAGGGCTGTCCTGGGGGGTCCCAGTGAGGCCACTCTCCCCTGCCCACTCCGCGGCCTGTACTCCAGTCCGCCTTGGAGAACAATGGGAATGGAGCTGGGGGAGAAAAAAAGGATCATGCCCCATTCCTGCCTCCCTGTAGAAGACACAGCTGGGAGGGGAAGCAGTTTTCAATTAATTCAAGTTTAAAGACGGCTGTTGTAGATGGGACGGCACATCAGAGGGATCCAATCCTGGGCTTGAAACTCTCTCCTGCCCAGTAAAGGACCAGGACTAGTGTAGGTGATAACCTCACTGTCTTAGCACTGCATTTGAAAGGAGAAACGGGTGTTTTCCTTGACTCGCTTTTGTTCTTGGTGTCCTAAGCCTGCAATTTAAAGAGAATCAAAGCACTACCTGGCTCAGGGATGGCAATTTCTGATCTTAGTAATCTCCAAAATGTTTCTGGGAGTATATGTGTTCATAGTCACATCAGTCCTGTATGTCAGAGAGCCAGGCAGGAAGAGGGAGGAGAAGAGCTACACAATCACTGCAGAGTTAGGCTGAAACTAACGCTGGCTCTACTACACTGAACCGTAAAGATACTACCAACCTCAAAAGTGGTTGTCAAGTAGCATAACTAACCCATTCTTAATGTGACCCTATAATCTGAATTCATCTAAACGGGATTTCAAAAAGCCTCTAGCCAAGAATTTAATTTACAATGGTCCTGGGCTGGCAGTGTCCCCAGAAATCTGGCAAAAGCAAACTCAAATCCTTTCTTTAGAAATGCAACTTTATCCCGTGTCCTAAGTATTTCCCTCCTAAAAACAAACAAATAAAAAATCATGAAAAACAAAAACACAAGCAGAGAAAGAGAGAGAGAGAGACAAGACAACAATGGCTATAAAAATTTCCCCTACAAATATTTGAGATCAGTTTTCCTCAAAATGTGATCCCTGACAGCATCATGTCACCTTGAATGTGGAAATACACATTACCAGAGTCCACTCCAGACCCCTGAAACTGTAGAGGTAAGTCCAGCAATCTGTGTTTTAACGCGTTCTCAGGTAATTCTGATGTACACCTACATTTAGAAACCATTGCTTTAAATATTAAATTAAAAAAAACAAAATGTAGCATGAATATGTTAGTGTTTCTTAAAGAGGTGTGAAGACATAACAAAAGCATAATATTGAAAAAAACAAGCATAATTTTCAGGAGTAAAAAATAAAATTACTGGAATTTAAAGTCCTATTGAACCATTCAGCAGCAGACCAGATGGACAGCTGAGGAAAGAATGAGTTGCCTGGAAGATAGAACCAAATAAACGCTATAGAATGAAGTGCAGAGCAATATAGAAGGGAAAGTATGAATGTGAGTTTAAAAGATATGAAAGCTGCCCTGCCCAGGTTGCTTAGTGGTTAGAGTGTCGGCCTGTAGACTGAAAACCTTGGGTTTGATTCTGTCAAGAGCATGCATCTCAATTTCAAGTTCCCAACCTGGTCGGGGCACATGTGGGAGGCAACCAATCAATGTGTCTCTCTCACACAGAAAAGCTTATGAATTAGACTAAGGTTAGTAGGGTTGGAGAAATCTTATATTTGCATTGCTTTTAAGAAATGAATGTAAGAGAAAACTATTAAATTTCATTTAGACTTAAATAAACATGTCTTGGCTCTTTCCTACAAAAGAATTCAAGACATTTATTTACTAGTAAATTGAAGAGTGTGAATTAGAAGTTGTTCATGGTAATCCATCCTTACAAATAAGCAGTCCTTACAAATAATCTATTATATGCAGATTTTATATATTTTAGAAAGTATGTGGTTAAAATTAATATTTAATTTATAATTTAAAAAAATACAAAAACACTTAGAAAACCCAAAACAGAATGCTATCTCCTGGACATGATAAAGAAAATCTAACTTAAAACAACAGTCAATATTATACTTTCACAAATCAGTCAAGGGATCATCATTAAAGAATGATGACTGCTGCCAACAGATTATTTACTCTCATCCTATATAATAAAAGGTTATACGCAAATAGACCGAATAGTGGAACAACCGAAACCGAATATGATGTGCACCCACCACCAGGGAGGCATGCATAGAACATGGTGGGCATCAGCCGTCGGGGGAGGGTGGAGCAGGTGAGTGGGGGCAGTGTGGGGGGACACGCAAGGCAGGGTGCCAGTTGCTGTCATTGGTGTGAGCCTCTGGTGGTTACTGAAAATTCTTTGTTCCCACATGCCACAGTCCTGTCCGGTGCTCGCACTGGCTGTCAGCGCCAGAACTGCCTCACACCTGCTGCCAACACCCAGCACCTGCTCCATTGTTCGGCGCTGTCAGTGGGTGCGAGCAGTGGCTACAGCTCTGATTGCCCCTCAGGGCTCCTCCACCTCCCCCTGTTCCTAAGGGGCAATTGGAGCTGCCAGCCTTCTCTCGCACCCAATGATGGCATCAAGCAATCAGGCTGGCACCGGGCTCTGGTAGCAGGTGCAAGTGAGGCCAGCACTGTCAGTGTGTAGGAGCAACAGCAGCGGGAGCAGGGCTACTGGCAGACAGGGGACCAGGGGCCGCAGTAGGAGGGACTGGGCAAGGGCACGGAGGATGGGCCAAGACCCGCCCCTGTGCCCATTGTAGCATCATGGCCCACAGTTCCTTCCAATGTGCACAAATTTGTGCACTGGGCACCTAGTATAAGAGTAAAATAAGAAAACAGAGTAAACAACTCTACCAGATTAATTTATAGAACCCATGAGAAGTTAAAATAAGTATAGTTGAATGGGTACATGAATTTTCCTCTTTGTCTTTGAGATTCTTTAATTTTACCATCTGGTACTTAGATGTAGGACTTTATTACCCATTCTGTGAACTCTTTCATTCTGTAATGTCGTTCATATTTCTTTTATTCTAGAAAACATGATATTAAATCCTATTTAATAATAGGCAATCATTTAAAAAGAGAAACCAAGTGGAAATAATGATTGAAACTATAATTGCTGGCATAAAAAGAAACTGGATGGAGGGTGAGAATCTCAGAAAATATTCCCCTGAAAAAAAAGGCTTCATGACCAAATAAGATTAAGAAATCCTCCCATAAGGCACCAGGAAGTAATAAAGAGTCAACATGCTGATGATAGGAGTGCCAGAAAGAGAGATAAAAACAAATCACATACAGAACCAAAGTCCATCAGACTTCTCAACAGCATCTTTGGCATCAAGAAGACAGTGGTGAGACTTTAAAGAGATCTAAAGAGGTCAGCTAAGGAAGTCTGTATAAAACATGAAAAGGAATTTCTTTTTGCTTCTGAAGAACAGGAAAAGAAGAGAAGAAAGGTGTGGAGAGAGAAGGTAGTGGTGAGAAAAACAAGACAGTCTTGCTGGAGAGGATGCCCTAAGAGGCAGCCAGAAGAAGTTTTCTGATTGGCAATGTAGTCAACGAATATTTAAAGACACATTTTTCAAGATTGAACCTAAGGTGATTTACATTGTTCTCTGGAAACTACTCTCCAATGCCCAACCCCCCTTGCTTCAGAAATGTGTAGTAAAATATATTACTCTCCTGAATGCTTTCTGTGGGTGTGAGTGTGTGTGTAGATCTAACTCATGGAAGAGGCTGAACAATCATATCGGGATCGGTGTGCCGTGGATAAGACAGCCTCACCTAAAGAAGGAGTTTGGAGCCAGAGGTGACCGAAAAGATGTAAGTTCCGAGAATTTTTAGAAATCTTGAGAGGAATGACGGTAGAACTTCCACAGAGTTTTGAGCCAACCCTGTCTGGATAACCAGTGCCTGGGATACTTTATTTTAGCTGAAATCTGGTTTATGTAGCCTTCCACTTTCAGAACAAAACTCTCCACAGTGACTCCTGTGCTATGAAATCTTTCTGTTGGAATCCTTTGACATTCTTTCTCTTGTTCTTGTGCTCAGATCTTCCTCAGTTAACGGCCATATACCAGCCGTTCGTCTTAATTAGCATGCCTTTATTCCCTTCCTTTTGTCAAAATCCAGCATTTTCCAAGGTTCTCGAGTTTTTCCCCAGGCATTTTCCCAAGGTTCCTCATGCATTTTCCCAAGGTGTGCCATGCCAGCACAGCCAAGAGTTCAGTGATCCTTCGGGAAGGCAAAGGATGTAGAAAAGACAAACAGAGAATAAGCTGGGTCTAGATGAATCTTCCTGTGCCTGGCTGAGGTCACAGAGAGAGACCTAGACAACAAGCTGAGCCTTTATTTTATAGCCAAAGGTAAACAAGGTAGTGGTCACCATAGTTACAATGTTCTTGTGAGTTTCACTTGTTTTGGCAGCACTTGCTACATTTCTCTCTGCCCATTAGCTACCCAAAAGGTCAAGCCTAATTATGCTAAGAGGGCTGTGCCTTCTAAGCTGGGACTTGTTTGTGGTTTTGCCAACAGGTCAGTCTGAGGCTTAACCCTGTAGCCACTCCCTACATCTCACCCCTTTTTTATTTTTAAGCTACTATAATAAAAGTAAAACTTAAGCATCAAGAACAAAACTCTGGCTATTAAAACAATAATAAAACAATGCCAATGCAAAACCCAAATTACAGACATGTTAACATTTTAAAACGTAAACATCAAGAATAAAGCTCTGGCTATTAACAAAACAATGCCAATGCAACACAGCAATAAGTGGGAAATCAAACTACAGTAACATTTTTCTACTAAATGAAAGGTTTTCTTGCTGATTTACTCAGAGTCATAGGACTTGGCTGCACAAGACTTTGCAGAAGACTAGCAGCTAACCAATGCTAGCATAGCTAGAAAAATGATTGAGGGAGTAGCTTCCACATTTTGCTTTTCTACCATCTGCTGGGCCTTAGTGGTTAACTTCTTCAGCTGACCCCATGTTGGCACGTCAGTCCTTTGTGTAGCCTTCCTTTTCTTCTTTTTTCCACTTTACTGTCATCAGGGCAACTCTCAGTCTTTTGAATGAAGGGACAAGGAGTTTCTCTGGGTCCATTGTGGTAATGCATGAATAATGCTCTGGCACCCAAATTTGCTGTGCTGCTCCTTCTGGAAAGATGCAAGCACAACATCTTCCCCAAATCATTACCGAATCTGGTCCAAGCCATTGTCCAGTTTGTGCATCCTTCTACCAGGCTAACCCCGTAGAGGCTATTATACAGGAGGCCCGATGCCTTTTGGCGGCTGTATGACCCTCTGCATTGCAATTCAAAAAATTTAAAGTATAAAGAGCATGACTAAGTTTGTTTTGAGGTGAACATAGCATCCGTCTCCCCCTTTCTGTTTCAGTCATTGCAATTTAAAAGTACCATTGGCTCTTTCCACTATTGCTTGAGGGTTGTAAGGGATGCCAGTTTTATGACAGATTTGATATTGCTGACAAAAATGCTGAAAAGCAGAGCTAGCGTATTCAGATCTATTGTCTATTTTTAGCTCTAAGGGAGGACCTAGTACCGCAAAGGCGGCTAAGCAATGATTAATTACATGTTTGGCACTCTCTCCCGTTTAGGGAGTCACAAGGACAAAGCGGGAGCAGTATCTATATTAACATGTACCCATCTATGCTTACCAAATTCCAGTACATGGGTGACATCCATTTGCCAGATTTGATTAGGTTTAAGAACCCCTATGATTGTACAGGGCAATGAATTACACACTGAGAGCACTGTTTAACAATTTGTGAGCTTGCTCCCGAGAAATACAGAATTGTTTGCACAAGGCAGCAGTATTTTGACGATTCAAAGCATGAGAGGACTGGCTAAGAGAAAATGGGGTAGCCTTTTGCATTACAGCAAGGAGGCGATAAATAGCGTCATTGCCTACAGCTAACGGACCTGAATGAGATCGGATATGACCAATAAAGCAGGGACATTGTTGTTCTCTAATGATGTTTTGAAGGTTGAAAATAAAGAGTCCCTCCAAATTAGTGTGCCCTATAGTAGCCATTTCAATAATTTTGGCCATACTTACCACAAAGGCACTACCATTATATAGGTTAAAGGGCTCTGTAGCAAAATCTGTCAAGGCATAAATAAGAGCTTGCATTTCTATCCATTGTGCTGAAATATAAGGGGTTTGAAGGACTTTTGCACCTCTGCTGCAGTATATCCAGCCTTTCCAGAACTAGACCCATCTGTAAAAATGGTTCATACCTGAGGTATAGGTTGTGACTTCACTATCTTTGGGAAGGTAAAAGTAGTAACTGAGAGAAATTATAAAACCTTACTTGCTGGGTAATGGTTACCAACCTGTCTGGAGAGATTAGCAAGTGCAATTTGCCATTTTGTTGATTGTTGCCAGAGCCAGTCTTGCTGTGCAGCTGTAAATGGCACTACAATGAGGTCAGAGTCTCAGCCCACTAACTGGCCTGTTCAAAGGCGGGCTCAAGCTATTAGCTGGGAAACTGAATCATGGAAAGAAGTTAATACCTTAGTTGGAGAATGAGCTAAATATAGCCATTCAGCAACTCCAGGAGCTGGCCAAATGACCCCCGTGGGTGTATGTGTAGTAGGAAAAATAAAAACCTGTAAAGGAAGGAAGTAATCAGTTCTAGTAAGTTGTGCTGAAGTTAAGGCATCCTCAACTTTATCTAAGGCTGTCTGGCTTCCTCTGTCAAGCTGCGAGGGGATGACGGAGATGAATCTCCCCTGAGTATAGGAAATAAAGGGCTTAAGTCAGCAGTGGTTAATTTTAAATCAGGTCGAACCCAGTTAATAGCTCCTAATAATTTTTGGAAGTCATTTAGTGTAAGTAAAATGTCAGTTCGAATTTGAATTTTCTGAGATTTTATTGTTTTCCCTTCAATAATGCTGCCAAGATAAGAAAAAGGAAACAGCCCTGACCGGTTTGGCTCAGTGGATAGAACGTCGGCCTATGGACTCAAGGGTTCCAGGTTCAATTCTGGTCAAGGTATGTACCTTGGCTGCAGGCACATCCCCAGTGAGGGGCGTGCAGGAGGCAGCTGATCGATGTTTCTCTCTCATCGATGTTTCTGACTCTCTATCCTTCTCCCTTTCTCTCTGTAAAAAATCAATAAAATATATTTTTTTTAAAAGAAAAAGGAAACGTCCTTTGAACTTTTTCAGGTGCTATGCATAATCCAGCACAATGCAGGGAATCCTGCAAATCTATATAGATATTATTTAGATGCCTTTCATTTTTATGAGCTAAGAGAATGTCATCCATATAGTGAATAATATAAGCCTCGGGATACTTTTTCCTTATAGAATGTACTAGGGGCCCAGTGCACAAAAATTTGTGCACTCGGGGGTCCCTCAGCCCAGCCTGTACCACCACAACCTGCCACCTGCCACCCCACACACATCACCTGTCACCCGCTGATCCTGCCCGCCCACCCCCACACCATCCACCACCAACTGATTACGACCCCCACCCCCACACCACCCATCACCAGGCTGATCACTCCCCACCCCCACACCACCCATCACCAGGCTGATCGCTTCCCACCCCCACACCAACCACCACCCCACTGATTGCTACCCACCCCCAAATCACTCATCACCAAGCTGATCGCTCCCCACACCACACCAACCGCCACCCCGCTGATCGCTCCTCACCCCAGCATCACCCGACACCATGCCATCTCCCTCCCGCCCACCCCCACATCCTGCTCACCCTGCCGCTGGCACTGCACTGGCCTCCAGGGCTGTGGGCCGCCATCTTGCCTGAGCTAATTTGCATACAGCCATTCTGATTGGCTGGTGGGCGTGGCTTAACCCCCATCCCAGAGAAACGGTTAATTTTAATATTACGCTTTTATTAGTTAAGAT
>PVJC01042928.1:0-14729 GCA_004026665.1 Murina feae
TTCCTTCAGCCCAGCATGCCCCCTCTCACAGTCTGGAACCCCTCAGCGGATGTCCTATGATGGCCCCAGTCTGCCAGGCACCTTTTGTGTGTGTGTGTGTGTGTGTGTGTGTGTGTGTGTGTGTCGCCACTGGGGACCTGCCCCCAGCCACATCTGAGGCTCGGAGCAGTCATCCTGTGTGTGTCTACCTTCGGAGGCCTGCCCCCAGGCACACTGTGGAGGCTTGGAGCAGGCACCCCCTCTATGTTGATCTCTCAGACTCTTGCCCTTCCCTGCATGTTGTTCTCTTTTTTGAGCTGTGGCCAGGGCTGGGTGCTGCCTGCTTCCCAAGCTTGCCTACTGCCCATCTTCCTCCAGCCACCAGAAAGCAGGGAAAACCCCCACCTCGTGGTCAGGCCAGTCTTTTCCTGCTCCCTGATTCCTAGAAGGGTCCTGGGGAGCCACCAAGCAGGCCCCCAGCCCACAAGAGCTTGCTTTCCCACTCCCCAGTGCCCCCCAAAGGGCCTGGGGAGCCGCCAAGCAGGCCGACCCCCCGACGCCTCTTTCCCACTCCCCGGTGCCCTGCAAGGGGCCTGGGAAGCCACCAAGCGGGCTGGCCCCCCAACACCTCTTTCCTGCTCCCCGGTGCCCTGTAAGGGGCCTGGGAAGCCCACCAAGCAGGCCGCTGACCCCCTGCCACCTCTTTCCCACTCCCCGTCCTGCTGCCTTGCTTTGCTGCTCCCTGGTGCCCTGCAAGGGGCCTGGGGAAGCCCACCAAGCAGGCCACTGACCCCCCGCTGCCTCTTTCCCACTCCCCGGTGCCCCGCAAAGGGCCTGGGCAGCTTCCAAGCAGGCCGCCGACCCCCGCCACCTCTTACCCGCTCCCCAGTGCCCCTCAAAGGGCCTGAGGAGCCGCCAAGCAGGTCCCCGGCCCCCACTGCCTCTTTCCCACTCTCCGGTGCCCCGCAAAGGGCCTGGGGAGCCGCCAAGCAGGTCGCCAACCCTGCCGCCTCTTTCCCACTCACCGGTCCTGGGTCCTGCACTGTTCTGCCCTGCAGCCGCTCTGTGCACTCAGGAGGTCCCTCAGCCTGGCCTGTGCCCTCTCACAGTCTGGGACCCCTCTGGGGATGTCCACCTGCTGGTGTGCCTGACCAGGCTGGGTGAGGGGCTGATGGCTGTTTGCAGGCTGGCCAAGCCCCCCAGTAACGTCCCTCACCCCATTGGGTTGTGGCCAGCATGGGTGACGGGCTGATTGGTGCTTTCAGGCTTTAAGGCTGCCCACAGCTCCTGTTGACACAATGTCCCAGCAAGGCTGGCTGGACGCAGGTTTCTGGGGTTTGTTTATCTTCTATAATTGATGCACTGTTCCTTTAAGCCGAGGCCTACTAACGAAGCCTCCTCTCTGCTTCACCTTGCACTTCTATAATGAGACAATGTTACTCTTAGTGGTCAGGCCAGGCCTGCTGTTTCCTTCAGCTCCCGAGGATTCTGTGATTGATATTTTGTTGCAAACATGTTTTGCTTGAGCCAGGATAAGTGGAGTGGCCGCAAACAGTTTCACTTTCACTCCTGCTGCAATGGAAGCTGCCGTTTACTCAGGTCTGTGAGTGGCGGCCTCCATGTTGGCTGGGCTAATTTGCATACAGTCGCTTTGATTGCCTGGTGAGCGTGGCTTACCTGTCCCGAAGAAATGGTTAATTTTAATATTACATCTTTATTAGTTTAGATGGCTTCATGAATTGAAAATTATCAGGGGGGGAAATGATGTGGAGAGGGAAAACTAGAGAAATTGGGTATAATTAAAATTTAATCATTTTTATTTAGCATCTTTTTTGTCCACAAGAAATCTCTTTAGAAATATAGTTTAGCATTCTCTTTTGTTAATCACCTAATAATCTACCTCTAAGGCAGTTAATAATATTCTTAGAATTCCTTGAGCAAGGCAGTTAGTTAGTATATCATGAGATAATGTATTGCATTTATCTGAAATTAATATAACACAATATTAAAACATTTCTTGCCCTTACATAAAGTACATATTATATACACAGTTTGTAATAGATAGTAAAGATCTAAATTATTTGCTTATTCATAGTTTGTAGTTATTCTAGTTTCTCAATTAAAGGCATCTCAAATCTTTTTGGGAAACAGATTCAGAATTTGATTTCTTATTTTAACTTTTCATTTTTTAAAAAAATATATTTTATTGATTTTTCACAGAGAGGAAGGGAGAGGGATAGAGAGCTAGAAACATCAATGAGAGAGAAACATCGATCAGCTACCTCCTACACACTCCCCACTGGGGATGTGCCCGCAACCAAGGTACATGCCCTCAACTGGAATCGAACCTGGGACCCTTGAGTTCGCAGGCTGATGCTCTATTCACTGAGCCAAACTGGTCAGGACTAACTTTTCATTTTTTTATGTTAGTATTCTGAATAGTATTTATTATTACACTAGAGGTTCAGTGCATGAAATTTGTGCATGAGTGGGGTTCCTAGGCTGACTGGTGATCAGGGCCAATTGGGGCCAGGCCAATCAGGGCTGGGCCAGAGAGGAGGCAATTGTCACTAGGCTGGGTGTGGAAGGAACGGCTGCTGGCTGCCACTGCCATAGTTGGCACCCCATCACCATGAGGTTCCCGCCTCCCTCTCTCCTCCCCTCACCCCTGTGCCAACACTGCAGTGGGTGGGTGGCAAGCCAGTAGGGGCCTGCCAGCTGAGGGGAGGGATGGGGCACAAGAGGTTAGCTGCCAGCCCTAAGGAGGAAGCTGGCCTTTGGCCCCCCTGAAAAAGGGGCTGCATTCACTGCCACCTACCCCCGGTTCCCAGTCCCAGCCTGGAGACCGGGGGGAGGGACTGCGGGAGGTTGGTTGGCTGGGGGCGGTTGGCTGTGGGAGTGCATTGACCATTATGGGGCAGCTTCTGCATTGAGCATCTGCCCCCGATGGTCAGTGCATGTCATAACGACCAGTTGTCTGGTCGTTCGGTTGTTCTGGCCACTTAGGCTTATATATATACTAGGAGCCCGGTGCACAAAAATTTGTGCACTTGGAGGGGTCCCTAGCCCGACCTGTGCCCTCTCGCAGTCTGGGACCCCTCGGGGGATATCTACCTGCTGGCATGCCTGGCCAGCCTAGGTGAGGGGTTGACAGCTGTTTGCAGGCTGGCCAAGCCCCCAGTGGGGACCCTCACTCCATGGGAGTGTGGCCAGCCTGGGTGAGGGGCTGAGGGCCATTTTCAGGCTTCCCACAGCCCCTTCAGGGTTCAGGTCCCTATTGGGGTACCTGGCCAGCCTGGGTGAGGGGCTGAGGGCCATTTTCAGGCTGCCTACATCTCCTTTAGGGTTCAGGTCCCTAATGGGTTGCCTGGGCAGCCTGAGTGAGGGGCTGAGGGCCATTTTCAGGCTGCCCACAGTCCTTTTAGGGTTCAGGTCTCTTCTGGGGTACTTGGCCAGCCTGGGTGAGGGGCTGAGGGCTGTTTTCAGGCTGCCCACAGCTCCCATTGACCCAAGGTCCCAGCAAGGCTGGCTGGAATCAGGTTTCTGGTGTTTACTTATCTTCTATAATTGAAACTTTGTTACCTTGAGCAGAGGCCTAGGCAGGTTATGAAACTTCCTGTTTCCTTCAGCTCCATGGCTTCTATAATTGAAACATTGTTGCAGTGAGCAGAGGCCCAGCCGGCCTAGGTAGGCAGTTGCAACAGAAGCCTCCAGTTTGCTCTAGCACCATGGCTGCCGGCCTCCATCTTGGCTAGGTTAGTTTGCATACAGCCACTCTGATGGGCTGGGGGCGTGGCTTGGCTGGTGGGCATGGCTTAGGTGTCTCAGAGTGATGGTTAATTTGCATATTACTCTTTTATTAGAGTAGATAGATTCTTTATAACATTTTCAAATTATTCATCACTTTGATTGACTTAATTATTTTTAACTGCTCCAAACTACAAAGATATTTATACACAGATTTTGAAAAAAAATACAATTTCTTAAACCTTTCAGCTACAATTTCTCTCTGGATTTATTTTACACTAAGGAAACCATCTCTGTTGTAGTTTCCAGAGTTGTTGTTAAGTCACCAGTTTAGAATCAAATACAACTTGATAATGAACCTTGCTTGCTCTTACAAAAAGTTAAATTATTTTGAAAAATATATTCTTTTATTTTAAGGTACATTTGACATAAGTTAGGAATTCTTCCTCCTCCTCTCTCATCATCATCATCATTATCATCATTGTAATCATCATCTAATCACTTCACAGTTGTTGTTAAAAACATTTTTTTTTGCAGGTCCTGACACTAAACTAATGCAGAACAGTGGTAAGACAAAGTTTAAAAGGACAAGCATTGATAGACTGATGAATACTCTAGTACTATGGGTAAGTTACTATAACAAAAGTAGGCAATATCACTAGTCATTGTTATATTAATATATTTCTTATATTTTGCTGGGAATTCTTTAAGAAGTCTACATTCTGCTTGTGTAGTGTATATTGGGAATTCTGCATTTTGGGCTCAGTTATATAGGCCTCTACTTTCCAGATTATGATTTCTTAACCATTGATAGATTCTTATGAGAAGTAGGTTAGTATTTATGGCGCTTCCTGGTCTTGCAAGTTCTCTATATCCTAAAGGTTTGTTTTTGAGAAACAAAACATAATTTTAGGGTAGTTGGTCTTTCTGTTGTCTTACTTTTGCTCACAGCCTCTCTACATAGCTTATGGAAAGGGCCAGCTTCATGAGTGTGTGATTTGTTCAGTTTCCCAGGGTCCCCACTTTGAAAGTCCTCATGTTTGTTATTGACCTGCTGTCACTATGTAGGTTTTTTTTAAAAAGAAATTATTAATAAATTTTGAACAAGGGGAGGTGTCACACATTTTCATTTTGCACTGGGCTCTGAAAATCATGAGGCTGATTTTACTTATGAATTCTCTGAGGCCTAAGTCACAGCTCTGCTTCATAAAGGCTTCCTCCTCACTCATGCTTATCTCTTTCCTCTGAATATTATTTCTCCTCTGAATTTTTTGGAAATGATTTCCTCTAACACCCACTTACTAAAAAATGTCAGGAATTCCGTGTATCCTATCCTTTTTGTAGTTAGTCTCATGCGATCTTAGGCTGTGGATCTGATGATTTTTCATGTAATATTACTTTGCCTCCTTATGAAGGTGCTAAGTTTCAGGACATTGACTTGAAATATGAGGACAGTAACTGTGAACCATGTTCCTCCACCTGCCCCATCACAGACTCACAAGTAATTATTCAGAGCATCTGAATATTCTTTCATGGAGGAGCAGAAATCGGAGGGAAATGTGTTCCTATTCCTGAGACCCACTCCTCCCTCCACAGTGGCTGGTCTCTGCTCCTCTATCAGTGTGACACTTAGCAGAGCAAAGTCCCCTGAACACTAAGTTCAGCTCAGGTCTTACCTTGTCCACTGACTTTGCGTTCTTTCTGTTTAAAGCTGGAATTTTGGGCTCAAAAGGAACTGACTTTGCTGTATTTCTGTTTGCTATACCTCCAAAATGTCTGCTTTTCTAATACTGATACTAATCACAATGTAAGAGTCAGCTAAGTTTTAGGTTGCATACTACCTTTTTTCCTTATTTCAAAAGGAAAATATATATGTCATGAAATCTTTTAATTAATCCTTATCTTTCTTGTTGACCTTAGGTAAGTATTATGTAGCTAGAACTATATCTAAAAGATTTGCTCAGTCTGGGACAGTTCTTTATAACTGAAAAATTTTTTCCTTTTGCTTTTGTGCACAGGTGATTATATAACTTACTTAAACAGGATACTTTTGAAGTGGGGAAGGAAGGAACCCTAATCCTATTAGATGTAAACTGGGATTGACCAGGGAACATCAGGACATATGAGCTTCTTCATTTAAACCACTTAAATATGTGTGCTCATTGTGAATCAAAGAATTAAAGTTATTAGCTTTGTGACTGTGGACAAGTTATATAATTTTTCTGTGCTTTCACTGTATTTTTGTTGGTTTGTTTTTGACCAGTAAAATGTGGGAATGATTGTTCCTATCTCAAAGTCAATAGAAGAATTGGGGAAATATATGTAATATATTTAGCTGAGTTCCCTACATAATAATGTTAAATTTTACTCCCATGATTAGTGATAAGTAAGAAGAGTTTTGTGTAACTTGCTTTTCAAATGACAATTTCTTGGTGTTAGATGTGCAATTAGATTGCATTGATATGACTAGTTTTGAGTTCAAGTCAACGTTAACCAGACTTCTATTCTCATTTCAGATATTTGGGTTTCTCGCATGCTTGGGAATTATTCTTGCCATAGGAAATTCAATCTGGGAGAACCAAGTTGGGGACCAATTCAGAAGTTTCCTTTTCTGGAATGAAGGAGAAAAGAACTTTGTGTTCTCAGGATTCTTAACATTCTGGTCCTATATTATTATTCTCAATACAGTTGTACCCATTTCATTGTATGTGAGGTAAGATGAGAGTTTATACTTTAGGGAAGCCATTTCACCAAAAGCCTTTGTTTGCATAATCACTTTTGTTTGTTTTAAAATTACAACAGTGAGATAGTTGTCTTGCTCTGTTTATGATCTGCCACATCTGTTACAAATGAAGCAACTAAGCTGGTTAATCTGTTTAACTTTTACATTTTCAAATTACAATACATGCATTTTATTTTCTTTATTCGATTCGTTTCCTCACGAATCTTTTTCTTTGGAATATATGGACTATAACATAATCTCATGCAACTTGATTGATTAGAATTGGGTTGATGTTGGTTAAGAAATAAAAGGCTATTTGGGGAGCCTTAACCAGTTTGGCTCATTGGATAGAGGGCCAGCCCATGGACTGAAGGGTCCCAGGTTCAATTCCGGTCAAGGGGATGTACCTTGGTTGTAGGCACATCCACAGTTGGGGGTGTGCAGGAGGCAGCTGATCGATGTTTCTCTCTCATTGATGTTTCTAACTCTCTATCCTTTTTTCTTTCTCTCTTTAAAAAGTCAATAAAATATATTTAAAAAAAGACTATTTGGGGAGATCTATGGTGATGGTGCCTCCCCGCCACTAGTCTGACTCCAGATACCTGGATTCAGATTCTATTCTACACTTACTAGCTCTGTAAATTGGGTAAGTTGACTCACCTTTTAGTACTTCAGTTTTCTCATTTTAAAATAGAGAAAAATAATAGGATTGTCTGAGGAGTAAACAAACATATAATGCTCTTAGAATGATGCCTGACACATTATAAGAGCTTAATGAATACTCATTTTCCCTATTACTGCTTGTAACTATAAATGAGTACATGAAGGAGTTGAAATATACAGGTAGTCATCGGGTTACATCAGACTTGACGTATGTCATGGTTATGTTGCCATCTCCCATTTACAAAAATTTATAAAAAATAAAAAAGTTCATCATTTTGACGTATGTACATATGTGCTTTATGTTTTTTATTATTTATTTACCACAAGTAAAGGTCAGGAATTGTTATCCTTATTTTAATTTTTTTACTGTTTCACTTCATTACTGCTGTGTATGTGCTCCATGTGAGTGACGTAGGTGCTTATGTAGGTGGGTTCCGACTTATGGCAAAAATCGCGTTCCGTCATAGGAACAGATCTCCAACGTAACCTGAGAACCTACTGTAGTTGGTGGTGCTTAACCATTGTTGAATAGAAGCATGATTCAAAACTTCCACCACAACTTGATCTGTCATTTCTAGAACTAAAATCATTTCTCTTCATAGATAGACACACACACACACACACATATACATACATATATACACTCACATATAGATAGATATGTGTATGTGAGTGTGTTTCATAGGTTGGCCCTAGAGTCTGTACCTGAGACATTCGTGATCCTAATTCTACCAAGGCTGAGCCAGACAGTCCCAGAGAGGCTGGAGCCAAGAGGAGAGTTGGTTGTTTGACTCTCCTCATCATCTGTATTTTAACAACACACAAAATCACCAGCTCTAAATCTCCACTAATTTTTATGAGCTTCTTTTTCTCTTTTTCCAAAATTCTAGCTATGATGAAGCAAGAGACGTTTAATGCACTAAATCCGCCCTTGTTTTGGATAGCGGTCAGGGAACTGAAATGTCAAGTTGTGGGAATTGACTTGAAGCAGTGGCATGTGGCCATGACACCACAAGTTGCCTCGAGCCTTCTGGAGCCGTGGTCAGAGTGGGCTGTATGTAAACTGTGTCCTACTGGCTCATCTTCGATTCTGAGGCCCTCTCAAGCTTCTATCCAATTACGAAGTCTGTAGCAAACCCTGCTCTTTGCCAGAACAGCTATGGTCAGCTTTTACAGCTTTCCTTTTATGTCCTAAATGAATAATAAATGCTCATCGTGGCTTACCACCAATACGTGTGCAGTTT
Organism: Murina feae; assembly: GCA_004026665.1. Classification (NCBI taxonomy): domain Eukaryota; kingdom Metazoa; phylum Chordata; class Mammalia; order Chiroptera; family Vespertilionidae; genus Murina; species Murina feae. The sequence continues at coordinate 8,356 of PVJC01042928.1, forward strand.
CATATGCACTCATGAAGGAAGAAGTATATTCTATATACATTCTTTCTTTGAAGTGCATTGGCATTTTCCATTTAATGATGTGAAAGATTGGTGTGTGTGTGTGTGTGTGTGTGTGTGTGTTAGACACCAAGGCTAGATTCCCAGGTTAGCATTCATTTTCCTTCTAATGTGTCCCCTGTAGTGGTGGAAAGAAAATCTGTTTGGAATAATCCAAACCCAAGTTCTGGTCTTGGCACTGCCACCAATAGCTGTGTGACCTTGGCAAAAGCACTTGGCCTCTCTGTGCCTCAGTTTGCCTGTCACATATGTGCTACTAAGTAAAACGAGGCAATTAAAATAATAGATTTCTGAGTGTCTTTCTGCTCCAAATAATACCATTTTACCTTTAGATAGCATTTTATATTTTATATAAAGTGTTTTCACCTACATTTATGTCTCCTAACTCTTAGGAAGTAGTTATTGCTGAACATTTTTTCAAAAATGAGATGATTCACTCAGGATCATGGTGCTGGTTAGAACCAAGATCCAAATCCAAGTCTTCTGACACTTGGCACAGTGTTTTATCCTCTATGCCTAAGCTGTGTATGATTTAATCATCAGTGAAGAAATCAAGAATAAAAAAGAGGCTGGAATCCTCTGCCTGTTGGTAAGGCACAGCATTGATGAGGATAAGTGTAAACTTTGCTTCTACTAAATAGGAACAGTGATTCTGATCTGAACTTGGGGTGGGAGGAGCATTCTGAGGAATTTCAGGTTGCTCAGTCTTACAGACTGAGATCTAGAAAAAGAGAACTCCCGGGTATTTCTGTTTGGAGGGATAAAAGGCCTTCACCAGAAGCTTTCCTTAGGCTTTTGAATAGCTACCAAGGATAAATTAGTGCCATATGTCACTTGAGAGTAATAGTGCAGAATTTACTTTGAATGGCTAACAATCACACGTGAGCAAAGGACGTTGATTGTGGTAAGATATTTGAATGCTGTCAGGTTGTTTATCTGTAGTGTTAAACATAGCCAACTATGGTTTTTTAAATATACCAACTCAAGAAAAGCAACTGTTGTATTCCAAAGGAATTAGCTTCTGAGCGTTTTTTTCCAAGCAACAGGAAGTCCTTTCCATGTTGCCTGTTTAGCCACTCAATAGTGGGAATCACTAGCCTGCTCTCTGAGCATGAAAGCAGAGCACACTAAGCAGCTTGATCATGCTCACTTTGAATATTTGTTTCCTTTCTCTATCATAAAATAAAAGGCTGAATGCTCCACCGTGACTCTCTTAAATCCTGTTTTCCCAACAAAAAGGGTGCACTTTCTCTCAACAGACTATTTTAAGGTCTAAGAATTCAAGTTAATTTAGAATATTTCCATTGGCTTGTACTACAGCACAGAAGGATCAAATTCTGTTCCATTCATTTTTTTTGCCTTAAGTTTTCAAGGAGCTATTTACTTTGAAATAAATGAAAGCTTCAACTGATCTGTGCAGTTACTTGCATAATGTTGTTCTTAGGGCATTCGTGAGGCCAGGTCTGTACTGGCTTTACCAAATGCCCGAATTCTAGTCTTGGCTCTATGGTTAATTATTTATGTGACCTGGGGTTAGTCACTTAACCTCTGTTAATGTCCTTATTAATGAAATGAGTGAATAGAGAGTCAGGATTCATTCATGTAATCCTGACTGACTGCCTATGACAGGTAAGATGCTGTGCCTGGCCCAAGTGCACTAATGCTTTCTGAGTGACAGAATAAGGAAAGCAACGCTGAATTAGAACAGATGTCAAGGAACTTCTAAAGAACTGTGTGTGGGGTGGTGGGGTGTTGGTGGTGGTGGATACAGAATAGTAAACCATAACAGGAAAATATATGAATAAATACATGTAGAGTATGAATTTATTTTTATATCACATGATTCTACAGAGTCATAATGGGATTTTTAGTTTGGGTGAAAAAAATGTGTTACTATTTAAATAGTTAGAAAATGAACCTAATATCATACTACTTTGGGGAAGGAAAATGTAGATATGTCATGCAGTGACAGAGCTAGAAGCACAGAATTTAACGCACGTGGGTGTCCTCTTTCGTCTTCGAGGAGAGGAATGTTCAGAGGTAGTGTAACAGGTTGCTGTGAACTTTCTCATTTTACTACTTTACGGCTGAGAAAACCAAGGCTTAATTCCCATTAAGATCAGAAATGAGCTATAGGTTCTTGCTTTGACCATTACTATTTTGTTCTGTTCTGATGTTTTTGTTAATGTTCTAAGACATGCAACTGAAATACCACTGGACAAAGTGAGACATGAAACTGAAATAAACCTATTAGAAAGGAAGAGCTTAGACAATGTGATTATAATCTAGAAAATCCAAAAGAATGATTCCATAAAACTCTTAGTAAGATCATTTAATTAAATATCTAATTTTGTCACATAATCACATTTTTAACATTAAGCCAATAACAATTTTAAAAATTATCAACAAATAGCCAATAACAATTTTAAAAATGATCAGTAAAAAGATATAATATCCAGGAACAAAGTTATCAAGCTATGGTGTGAACCTATGTGACAAAAAATAAGACTAGACTAAATTAAAAAATATATTTTATCAATTCCAGAGAGGAAAGGAGAGGAAGAAAGAAATACAAACATCAATGATGAGAGAGAATCATTGATTGGCTGCCTTCTGCATGCCCCCTATAGGGGATCGAGCCCACAACCCGGGCACGTGCCCTGACCAGGAATCAAACTGACCTCCTAATTTATAGATTGATGCTCAATGGCTGAGCCATACCAGCCAGGATAAAATTTTTTTAACAGTAAAGATACTTTTCAAAATTGAATTCCTGGAAATATTTATTCTTCTTGAAGTTGTTTTAGGCTTTATAAAATATGTTATTTAAAACAATTCAGAAGCCAACACAGAGTTAATAAAAACCTAAGTAAGTCTTGTGAGAAAGCTGATACATTGATTCTAAAGTTTATTTAGATGAATATGATGATCCCATCATCATAGAATAAATGAGTGATTATAGCTAAGAATCTTTGAAAAAGAAGAGAATACATGTTCTCTTATCTCTTTCCAGGTATTGCCAAATTTTAGAAAGCTACAATAATGAAAACAAGAGATGCATTAAAGTTACACACTAAGGAACACAATTGAAATTCCTAAAATAGATTCTAGTGAGGAAAGTAATTTACATGTGACATGGAAGCAGCCCAGCTAATAGGGGAAAGGGCTCAGTGTTAAATGGTGATGAGAACTTTTCTGTTGGTAAAAACTGAAATTAGCTCTTAATATGTACATCATACTTCAAAAAATTCTGATTGTGACAAATAATTAAATGTGGGAAAATTAGTAAAGAGATATTAGAATAATGTGGCTATCTGTATGTATAATCTTGGCACTGGGAAGGCCTATCTAAGTTAAACTTCCCAAACTGAAGTTATAAACAGAAACTATAAAACATGGGTAAATTGGATCAATTAAAAAGAGAAAACTTCTGTATGTTAAAAACAGTGGAAATAGAATTAAAAGACAAATGATAAATTGGGTAGCATATTTGCATAATGTTTCTTAACAAATATATGTTTCTTAACAAATAACTAAATACACTAACATCTCAATAGGAAAATAAAATAGGCAGATAACACAATTAAATAATTCTGAGAAGAAAACAACTGGCCAATAAAGTCTGAAACAAATGTTTAACACACTGAAAAGAAATGCAATAAAGAGCAATTAGATGCATTTGACTTGGCATCTAGTAAAAGGTAATTTTCAATAATCAAATGGTAGAAACTTACATTATTATAACCTTTTTGGAAGTTGATTTGGCCTTATGTATGATAAAGATTGAGAAAGTTCATACCTTGGGCTACAGAAATTTCATTTCCAGAGTGGGAAAGTCATAAATCATCACTAGATTGTAAAACAATGCTCTTGTCCTGGTAAACAGGCAGAGTAATATGACAATACCCCTCTGTTTCCACTCGGTATCTATTCTGGCTTTCTCCATGCTTCGCAGAGATTCTTTCCACATCTTTTGGCAAAGTGAAGCCACATCAAAAACAGTATTGAAGAGAAAGTCCTCAGTAATATACTACGTTAGTTCAGACATTTGACAAACATCTTTAATAATAATTTCTCCTAAGATATAGGAGAAATGCCAACTAACATGTAACACAAGAAATCTCCACTGGGCCTGTTTAATATAAATAGAGAACCATGAACCATTCCCTAAGGCTTTATGAAAGTCAGCCTATTGTCTGCTTGTGCTGTAAGGAAACAACTTAGGAAGGTTTAAGAAATAAGCTCTGCTGAGATGCTTCCGGTCACAAGGGACTAGGGATAGAGACAGCATCCACAATTTCTTCTAAACTCCAAGGTCTTTGGCAGACTTCTTACTTTGGCAAGGCTTTGTATGTTCTGAAATTGATGGAGCAACTCTTTCCCCCCCTCTATGTTAATGGATGAAAGTGTGGAAGTAATTCGTCTGGGACATAGTTACTTTATAAACTGGGACCAGAAGATGTATTACTCTGGAAAAGCAACACCTGCTGCAGCTCGAACGACCACGCTCAATGAGGAACTGGGCCAGATTGAATATGTTTTCTCTGACAAGACGGGCACACTCACTCAGAACATCATGGCGTTTAAAAAATGTTCCATTAACGGAAGAATTTATGGTAAGGAAAACAGTTCCTTTTTAAAAATGATACTATTAATGGTCCTGTAAAAAATAAGCATGCCTATGTATTTTTCTTAAGAAATCCTAAACTATCATTGCTTTTTTGTTAATATGGGTGCCACCGGCATCTAACAATGCTTAGCACATAATAAACACTCACTAAATAGTAGTTGGATCAATACATAATCATCCAATAACTTAAATGTTTCTAAATTAAATATTTTTAAAATTGATTTTAGAGAGAAAGGAAAGGAGAGAGAGAGAGAGAGAGAGAGAGAGAGAGAGAGAGAGAGAGAGAGAAACATCAACAAGAAAGAAACACTGATTAGCTGTCTCCTACACATACCTTACTGGGGATTGAGCCCACCAGGGGATGTGCCCTGACAGGGAATCTAACCAGCGACTTCCTGGTACATGGGATGATGCTCAACCAACTTAGCCACACCAGCCAGGCAATGTTGAATAACTTAGATGAAACTGAATTTTTTACCATTCATGGGTAGAGAAGGGGCTTAGATGTGATGCTGTCCGAAGTTCCATTCAGTGTCCCAACTCTGTAATTTTGCTTTGTGGTACTTAATAGGTCCATATCTCAGAGGGGACAAGTTCTTGGTAGTATTTTATACATCCTTCCCATCAGCTCTGGACCTGATGTTAGTGCCTGTATTTGTGAGACTTCACTATTCATTCCTGAGAATTCACACTGTAAAGAGCTACTCTGAGGGGCCAGACAAGCTAGTTCATCATTATGCAGTTCCTGTTTGTATGCTTTTGTCAGGACACCTGCTCTGTATTTGAACCTCAAGCATTCCATTTATACGTGACCTTTCTCAGGCAGACTTTGGTCAACTAGCAGACAATTCCTTCTGCTGAGAGCGTGGACGCTATGCAGAAGGTTTCTGTTGGGTTCCCCTGGACTTTGGACTTATGTCACTGGATTCTGAGAGTCCAGTTTCTCCACACAGAAATCTCAGGAAGTAAAGGAAATCCAAGAAACACAAGGAAGAAATTCCCATTGTCTCCTGATGGGGAACTTCACATACTCCCAGATACTTTAAAGTAAGATTTGACCTTGAATGAAACTTAAGAACACAAGACGTTGATTTTTATACTCTCCTGCCTTTTAACCTCCCTCTTTCAACCCACCCCTGTAACCCAGGGGCACCTTGGTCTCCTCACCTCACCTCTGCCCCCTACTTCTCTGGCAGTGGACCAGATAGTTTTCAACCTAGACTCCCACAGCCTCAGCTATATTGTGTATTTTGTATATCCCTATCATAAGGACTAGTAAATAAAACAGAACCTTTCTTTAAAAAGTTTTATGGATATTATTTTCAAAGACTTTCTAAATACTGCCTTAACCCAAAGAGTAGTTTAAATGAGAAAATTTTAGAGAGTATTAGAGGTATTTTGAATTTGGAGGAACTTTTGAATTATTTTGCCATGGCACCATTGATAATATAATACTATTATCACTTCTAGGAAATGATGTTAGGTAAGTTATTAGACATATGGACCCAGATTTGTTTGTAGAGTTGTTTGTCACAGGAATACTTTTAGAGAAGGCCTTTGATTTTCACAAAATAAATATCCCAAGATCTTTGCAAATCTCCAAACTTACAAATCCAATGATAGTTTATAATTTCCCTCGTAAAATGCAGGAAAGTAATGAATATTTAAGTAACCTCTTTAGACCCTT
>PVJC01042929.1:0-14707 GCA_004026665.1 Murina feae
AGGCAGGCAGCACCCAGCCCTGGCCACGCTCAAAAAAGAGAACAACATGCAGGGGAGGGCAAGAGTCTGAGAGATCAACATAGAGGGGGTGCCTGCTCCAAGCCTCCACGGTGTGCCTGGGGCAGGCCCCCAGCAGGTAGACACACACAGGAGGACTGCTCCGAGCCTCAGATGCAGCTGGGGGCAGGTCCCCAGTGGTCACACACAAACACACACACACACACACACACACACAAGGTGCCTGGCAGACTGGGGCCATCATAGGACATCCACTGAGGGGTCCCAGACTGTCAGAGGGCACAGGCCGGGCTGAGGGACTCCCTCCACCCCGAGTGCACAAATTTTTGTGCACCGGGCCCCTAGTAAATAAATAAAAATACATAATATCTTAAAAAAGAATGTGGCTTAACACAACCATTTCTAAAGTTCATGATACTAGAGCCAGCAGTTCAGGCTCTGCTTTGCAGCTCTGCTAAGAGCCTTCATGCATCTGCGGCTGCAGGTCAGCTTTGTCCATCCTGGGTGGGCTTTCGCACGTCTAGGGCCTCAGCTGGGACAACTGGGCTGACTCGGCTCTGGGCCACATAGTCTCGCGTTCTCCAGCAGGCCAGCCTGGACTCGTCCACATGGCACAGGCAGGAGTCCCAGGAGGGTAGAAACACACCAGCTCTCCTAACGCCTACGGTTGAATTGGCTCAGCATCGCTTCTGCCACATTATATTGGCCAAAGCGAAATCACAAGCCCAGCCTAGATTCAGAGAGTGGGAAAGTGGCCTTCACTTCTGAAAGGAAGAAGACACATTATAGAGTGTAGAGCCCAGCCAGCGCGGTTCACAGGCGTCGACCTGTGAACCAGGAAGGCGGTCACGGTTCGACTCCTGGTCAGGGCACGTATCCCAGTTGTGGGCTCAATCCTCAGTGTGGGGTGTGCAGGAGGCAGCCAATCAATGACTTTCTCTCATCATTGATGTTTCTATCTCTCTCCCTCACCCTTCCTTTCTGAAATCAATCAAAAAATATATTTTTGAAAAGAGTGTAGAACAGGGAAATATGAACAATTGTGACCGCTTTTTGCCACCTATCACATATAAACATTGTGTTTAAGAGGCATTGGGTATGGTGTTAAGGATATAAGAGATGATATTCCAAATATCGAAAGTACAACCAATACGGCATAGACACCACCCACCTAGATGAATGACAGCTGTGATAGGCATCTCAATGTGCGCTGACAGAGCTGAAGGCTGTGCTAGTAACAATGATAACTGGCTAGAAAGCCAGGAATACCCCAATTCTGTACACATTCCTGCGATTCAAAAGATAGAGCAAGGTACCCTATCGCTGGTTGGAGCTCTGGCCCCAACTTCTAGCAAAGTCCTCAAGTCACATCTGAATAGCCTCACCCCTGAGTGGGGCGGCCCGAAGGCTTACTTCGTGTTTTTCCACTGGAAGCCCGAACTTGAGTCTCAGATGTTTCCCTGCTCTGCATGGGCAGCCACATCCACCAGACGTGAGGCAACAGAACCGAAGGACAGACAGAGAGGGCGGTGAGGAAAAGAAACAGTGTTCATGGACGCCGCTGCCTCACCTTTCAAGGAGAGACAAGGGCCCTGGCCGTGCCTCCAGGCTGAGGAAGGAGACTCAGCCTTTATCTTGCTCTCGAACTCCCTAGAGGGAAGGGCCCTCGGGGAGCCCACCCTTGTACACCAAATACGTTAGCTCAGCACACTGATTCCATCCGCTGAAATATAGAGTGCCCTGCACGTTGCCCTTCAACCTGAATGTCTCCAGCAAAGCCTGGCCTGTGGTATAAACTAAAGGGTGGGGTGAAGAAGACCAGAGCAAAGATGAGAAGCCAATTCTATGTAATTCAATAAACGCTGAACAGAATGCTTTCACGCACAACTCTCTGAGCACATCCTGAGCTTTCAGGGATCCCAGGGCATTTATGTGAACAGTTGAGTTTGTACAAAGTGTCGCTACACACTGTGTTCACGAGTATGGGTTGGGGCTTTGTGGTTGCAAGCTCCGAAACCAACTCTAATTTAAGGACTTTGCTGGAAGCTTATGAGATAGCTCACAACATCGAAGGAAAGACAGAACCACGGGGGCAGCTGTAAAATCTAGGCAGTAAGAACTAATGGCCGTTTCTTCCAGATGCCAATGACAGGATAAATCAGCTAATGACAGGATAAATCAGAGAGATAGAAACATCAGTGATGAGAGAGAATCATTGATCAGCTGCCTCCTGCATGCCACACACTGGGGATCGAGCTGGCAACCCGGGCATGTGCCCTGATCGGGAATCAAACTGTGACCTCCTGGTTCATAGGTCAAACGCTCAACCCCCGAGCTATGCAGCTCGAACATTTTTGATCCTTGTGAAAGACGATGCAAGAACCACATTTCAGGGAAACTGTCTAGCTCACCTGGTTTCATTGCATGCTCATCCACTGGACAGGGAAAAGCATGGCACCTAACCAAGGACTAATTTGGGGAGGGAGAACTCGTTTCTCACATTTCAAAGGAATAGGAAAGGTTGTTGGGCCATCCAAAACAGTGGATTATATAGGCCTGAGGAGTAAGGTTTGCATATCAAAGGTTTGCCAATAGGCAAGCTATTTGTTATCTCTATGAATTAGTTAACCTTGGGAGGCGCAGTTCCCCCAGAGAGAAAATAGTGTGTCTCAGACTCTCTCTCTCTCTCTCTCTCTCTCTCTCTCTCTCTCTCTCTCTCTCTCTCTCTCTCCCTCTCTCTCCAGCATACCCACACCTTTCCCTCTCTTCCTTAATGTGTGTCCCTTTGCTCTCTCTCCTAAGTGCCAAGGGCCCTCTGGAACTTGTTTCCTGAGCCCTCACATCCCATCTGGCTCACTTTTTCTACCTCTGTGACTTCTGAAAATAAACTTTGCTTAAAAGAAAAAAAGGATACAGAAAATAAAACAACAACTATATTATTTGTGCAGATATAAAGATAATAGATTTAAGTGCTATCAAGTGTGGAAAGAAGCTTACAAAACCCCATTCCAAATTCCATTTTACTGACCATCCAATATGCTACAGACACAGTCTGTTGATACTCCTTCTGCCAGTCCGGTTCCTTTTCCTTTCCTCTAGCCTTGCTTGTCATGCTCAAACTCTAGGGTTTCTTGAAACAGTGGTTATAGCCACAATTACTATATTAATCTGTTTCTAAATATATATCCAAGCACATTTTAATAATCTATTTTAAGATATCCAAGATTCTTGGTTATAGTATAGATTTATGGATGTATGATCTTCCAAAATAATACCAACATATAATTAATTCTCGTCACTTAAAATCTTTAGTATGTGAAACTACTTCTGCTTTTTTTTCTACGTTGATGGTCTTCTGTCTTCACATTTGTTTCAATTTCTCGACTGCAATCATATTCTTATTTATTTTCTCTCCGTGCATTCTTGGGATATTTCTGCTCAGTAGACATGCAATATCAAGCTCCACTGTTTTATTAAATATATCAAAAATCAGACTCTGGATGGTAAGCCAGAAGTTGCCAAATGATGTATTTCCTTTGTCTGCTGTGGAGTACGACGCCAGCAGGCTCAACAGAATGATAGAATGTGTTTATATTATGAACTGAATATGTGAGAACTGATCCTCACAAGAACCGGATTGTCCTGTAGCCTTATGCCATCATCAAGGGAAATTTAAGCATTTTTTTTTTATTTTATCCACAGATGAAGTGTATGTTTTCTTTGGCTTTTCTTCTGTTGAGTTTGGTTAATCCCACTCAAACTGGGAAATTCTGACTTAATATATAGAGATTCTCCTCTGCACAAAATCTTTAATATCTTCTATTTACTGACACACAGTCCATCCCTCATTTTAATTGTGTTCACACAAACTGTGCTGATTCATAATGAACCAAACCAAGTTTCATTTGTGATTCCGAGTTTGTTTTCAACAGCAGTCGAAGTGAGCTGGCTTTTGTAAATAGTGGTTATATAGATGTTTCCCAACACTTATTGCCATTAAAGTTATTTTGTTTTCATGTTTATAGTAAAGGAAATGGCTAATATTCACTCTCTACACTTTAATTCTCTAGTATGTTCATAGGGTTATAAGTCTCCCACTAAATTTCAAGTTTTTCAATCTGATTTAAACCTGGAAAAATTACTTTCTCCTTGGATTTCCCTTTACCCACTTGTAAAAGTTACTTAATGAAGCTACCACAGAGCACAGTGTGAAATTCATTGAGAAATCACAGTGACATGCTTTGGGGAGGAGAGAAGGCCTGTGAGTAATTGGTTGAATCAGCCTTCCTTCTTCTACTTCTCCCCCATGCCCACAATCCTGATACACTAAAGTCTCCTCCTATTATGAAGTAGCCTTTCCCTGTGAAATCTAGTCATACACTGCTCATTTCCTTGGTGGCTCTATTTCCTAAATAAAGGCATGGAATGATTCAACTCCTGAATGATTCCACTCCTCAGTAAACTGCGATGTGTTTAAAGGAAACTGTAAGTGAGTCACATGCTCTCCACAACCATAAGGCTCGAGAACGTTATCTCTGCATTTTACAGATGAGAATGCTGAGCTTTTGGGACCCTGAGGAACCTGAGATTTTCCGAAAGTCTCGCAAGGGCAGATCTATCCTATATAATAAAGAGGTAATATGCAAATTGATCCTCACGCCATAACGCTGCGCAGTGGGGGTGGGGCAGCAGGGGCGGAGCCAGCACCTACTCCTTGAGGCTTCTGCTAGGATTTCCATGGCTCTGTGCAGCCTGGAAGAAGGGCATAGGGGTGGCGCTACAGGACTGGGGCTGTTCTATGGCACGGTGCGGGGGCAGGGGAGGGCCTGGGTCTTGCACAGTTTCGAGCGACAGGTCACTAGTAGAGTATATATTTATTTGTACAATTTCCAAAGCATGCAATATTGATATTTATTTCATTGTCATTCGTTCCTTTTTAAAAAGTGTCTTAACACTAATAGAGCATGGTTACATTTTCAGTCTCAAAGCATGACTAAAATAACATGCACTGTCTCATTTCTTTATCAAAGGATTACTACCGAGGCTTGTCTTTAAGAAAGGTTTCTAAAAAAAATGGTTGCTCAGAGGTGACAGCTAATTCGTGACAACAGCACATCCACAGGCACGGCAACAACTGGTGTGTCTGTCCTCACTCTACCAGCTGCATATGAGTGTGGGTGTGCCACTCAAAAACAGACAATGCCCTGTGCTCCAAACACACAGAGAATCCTGGGAGGTGGTTGCCGCACAATGAAAATACTCCAGTGCCAGGAGAGCTATAACATGTTCATTATCACATTTGTTCAACACAATTTGTTCTTTTTCAAAAATTAAAAGAGAGAAGAAAGGATTCCTGCCCCCCCCCCCCACACACACACACAATGTATTTCTAGTGAACTAACCACAAGCCTTAGCTATTTGGCAATAGCCTCAGAACTGCAATCCTAGCGCTGGTAAAATTGATTGCCTCCCCAAGTTAAATTTTCAGTACATTATAAACCCTGGCTCTAGTTATACATGCATGTAATTTATAGATTTGTTACATTGTGTTGAGGGAGTGAGGACATAATAAAATGCTTTATTAGTAACCTGGACTCGGGCTGAATTCGTGTTTACTGATTTACTACAGAACTTCACAAACAACGGCCATGGAAATGTGCTGTGGGGCTTGCTGTACTGAGCAGGTCTGACTTTGTGGCAGGAACACACAGTTTCCTCTGCTTACCCATTATTTGGAAGAACCAGATGGAGTGTTCCTTTGTTCTCTTGCTCTGACCTAGAATAAATGTAAAAGAATCATAAGCCCTGGCAAGTTTGCTCAGTGGTTAGAGGGTTGGCCTGCACACTGAAGGGCCATGGGTTCGATTCCCGGTCAAGGGCACATACCTGGGTTACAGGTTCAATCCTTGCCTGGTGGAGCGTGTGCAGGAGGCAACTAATCAATGTATCTCAAATCGATGTTTCTCTCTCTCTCTCTCTCTCTCTCTCTCTCTCTCTCTCTCTTCTTTCTTCTCTCCCTCTTTCCCTTCCACTCTCTCTAAAAATCAATAGAAAAAATAGCCTCAGTTGAGGATTAGCAATAAAAATAAATCTAACTATAAAGTTAGCTTTAGAATAGAAAGGAGTATCCTAGTTCATGAGGGTCAGGACGATGGGGTACTCACAGGGTCAGAACTACCACACCTGGGCTCCCGGGACTGGGAGGAAGACAAGGCACGCCTCTCTCCTTCATGCTCCCACACGGTGCTCCCCAGGCCCCAGCCAACACCCTCCGCCTGCACGCTGTTCATTTCCCTCCGGTTCTGCTTGATTTCACTGAGGACAGGTGGTTTCTGCTCCAGGTGGAGAAGATGGCCACCCCCCTCCCTCACACATACATCTTCCTATCCCTTCACATCTGATCTCAGGGGAAGGCTGTTCCACCCCAGGCTCCATATCAACAGGCCCCAGGGTAGATCTCCAAGGGCAGGACACGTCCACCAGAGAACAGCATCAGGAAGTCTTGCTGGGCAGACAGGTAAGGAGCCATAGTCGACCTCACACTCTACTATCAGTTTTACTTTGGGAAGAGGAAGTGTAGTCACTCAAGTGAAGCCAAAAAAAAGTGATTGTATTTAAGTAATGACATTAAGCGTACTATTTGAGACGATGCTATAGTCGCTCATTTACTGAAGACCTTCCTAGAGACAATTACTTCGGGTTTTAAGTCAACATATTTGGACGGAACTTTCCCCCCACATGAAAAAAACAGAGGTTCATAAAAATAGCTTCATGAGCCGCAGTAAAACAACGGAGAAAGAATTATAATTTTTCCTATTGCAGACAGACGGTTGAGATTTTTTAGCATTTATGTCATTCAGAAAAATGATTGCTAGGAACTTCCAACTTGGCAGAAATGTATTCCCAGTGGAGGAAGGGGGGAAATCAAGCCAATCTAAAGTCATGAAGATTTAAAGAATGCGTTTAAGAAGAAGCACTAAATTGAACATTTTATGGGTTTCTGCAAGAACTTTGACTGAAGGCTTTCCGATTCAAAAAACTGTAATTTAGGGATTTGACTTTAGCAAAATAATCATTCTTTCTTTTCATATACCTTCTACCTAACCCAGAAAAAACACACAGTGATGAAGCATATGTGTTAGAACATATATTATCAAAGCCTAAGGAATTCCAAAGATTTTCACAGCCATATTCATTTGAACTTTTCAGCCATAAGTTGGTTCTTTCTGTTTTCCCTTTGAATGTTTTACAGTATCATATCGCATCACGGTTTGTATTTTTAGGACATATAACAAACATATTAAATGTGCTGTATGGCTGAATCAACATAAGAACCTTAACTCTGGAATTTCCTGGTCCTTGAATGTCTAAATTCATAACACTGCTGTGTTACAGCCTTTATGGACAGTTTTATAAAAACAAGCACCATTCTAGGTTTTGTCTTTTCAGTTCTGTGTTCCTTCCATCAACTGGGCCATTGTGGCTCTCCAGGACAGCCTCGGAGAAGGGTTTATAGCAGCCAAACTTGAGTCGAGTTGATGTGGCACCAAGTGACTTCTGAGATGGAGGCTCATATTAATGTTTGAAGAGACCCTACATGAAGTATTGCTGTTTAATTCTTCCAATCATTATTGCCTCTTCTCACGAACTTCTGTCAAATGATGAAGCAGGACAGAGGCTGTTATAAAAGCAAAGAAACATTAGTGACTCTCATGTAAAGGTTAAATCTTGATGAAACATGAACTCTCGATTTTTCCATGACCTTTCCCAACGCATTAAATCTGAAGCTTTCTAGAACAGAGGGGTCAGACTTGGTCTACCCTTACACAATCCCATTGCAGTAGATAGTTGGCAAAAATAAAATCAGAAGGGCCTCCTTCTCTTCTCCGTGTGAGCACTACATAAGGCCACCAGTTCCATGTGCTATACATAGAAATGGTAAATCCAGATCCAGAGCGATGGCCCCAAAGCCACCTGGTTCTACTCTCACGTGTTACTATGAGCTGGAACTCAAACCACCAACATCCTGCAACCAGTTCTTGTTTTCGCAGGAACACACACAAGCCTCAGGCTGGGCAGAATATCCCTTTAGGATGGTTTCTCCTTGTGATGTGATGTGTGCCGGTTCTGTTTGTTAACTTTCTGCTCTGTTCAGAGGTTCTGAGCAAGGAGGATTGGCACACGTGACGAGAATTTTGGCGATGAGTATGACAATAGTGATGAAGATGACTTCCCAGTCATTCAAGAGTGTTTATCATGAGCCAGCCACTGTAGGAGGCACAGTCTGTTTTGCTCCAGAGTTTATGTATGCAATGCAGATGACTTCATACATGGATGGTAAATAGAGGGATCTATATATATAAAAGGCTAAGTTGTCTCGCGCATATGCGATACATATAAAGCTCTTGCTGGCGCCAATTGCATGTGTATGTTTTGATCTGTCATTGTTGATCATGAATTTGGTTGACACTTCTGCTATAGAAAAAGGACGAATAATGATATTAAAATATTTCTTCTAGTTAATTGCCTTTCAATGTGCATGAATTCGTGTACCGGGCCACTAGTGTCAATATAATCAAGATCTCTTTGAGTCATGTGATTTTCCCCAGAGTGTCAGTATTTTGCGGTTCAATGCACACTTCTTATGTTGCAGTTCAATGCACGCCATCTAACAAGCTTAAAAAACCAAGGGAGTCATGAATTAACCCAGTACTTGGCATGGTGCCCATTCACCCCCTCTCTTCCTCTTGGAAGTGCCCACTGAGAAGTTTTCCCGGTCGTGGTGCATTTTGCCCTCATCTCCTCCACTAGACAGCATCCCCCTTGACCACTCCTTCTTCCATCAAGCAGCCACCGCCTTTTCGTAAAGGCAAGACTCATATTTACTAAGTATTTCTTTTTATGGGAGATGTTTAACTGTAACAGTATTTTATTAGGAGGGTATTGCTATTGTCAGTGCTTTAGTTATAAAGTTGCGTATGTTTTGAGCAACCTACCCCAACTCTGTTGTCACCATAAACGCTCTCACCTTTAGTGTGCGAGTTTGCGCAAGGACTCGTTTCTGCACAGATGACAGAAACACCTGTTCTGTACCCGTTATTCAGTCTTGCCACTATTTTCTGGCAGAGGTATCAGCTGTTGGAAGGAGACCGAGGCTCAGAGAATGTAACTTGCCCCAAATCCCATGGTTAGTGAGAAGGCAAGATGACTTTGAGCCAGGATGTATAAACCCATTTATTCCTGGGCCTCATAGATTCCAGGCTTCAAGAGTCGCAGAGTTGAAGGCACAGGCAGTAAGCACAGAGGCGCCCCCCCTCCCCCGCCCCTCCGCCGCCCCAGAGGCAGAGCCATGGAGGTGGGGCAGTGTCTGCTCTGCCATTCTCCAGACCCAGAGCACTTTCTTTTCTTGTGGGCCATGTTCCAGAACATTTTTTTGTTGTTCCAGAAAAAGACTCCATAAAAATAAGTTAGATATGTGGGTCAGCTGAAGCAGCTACTGATAACATCACAAGAGGGAGGCTGTGGGGCTGAGCAGAGGGAAATGGGAGCCAGGCTGAGCCTGCCCTGGCCCTGGCTTCATACAGTGCTAGAGCACATTCCAGAAGAAGAAAATAGGATGGGACTCACATTAAAAAAAATAATCCCAGAAGAGGTGTTCTATCGCTCATTGCGTTCCTTTTAAAAATTGAATGTGATTTGAGGTGAACACTATTGTTTTTCTCACAGATGAAAAGAATGCATTTTTAGAAGAAATTGTCTTCCTCAGCTTGATCCTATTTTTATTAAAATAAAATACATGCTCACAAAACCTCTGGATAGTAAACACCAAAATATGAATGGTATTAATCTCTGAGTGGTACAGCTATGGGTGTGTTTTATTTTACTAATTTATATTTTACAACATGTCTAAAATGAACAAGCATAACTTTTCTAAAAAGAAATGATAAAAGTTACTGTCTTTTAGTTATTGCTATTAATCATCACCCAAGGATATTTTTTCCATTGATTCTTAGAAAGGGTAGACGGGAGGGGAAGAGAGAGAGAGAGAGAGAGAGAGAGAGAGAGAGAGAGAGAGAGAGAGGAAACATTGATTAGTTGCCTCCCACACCCATCCAGACTGGGGCCAGGGATCAAGCATGCAAATGAGGTACATGCCCTTGACTGGAATCGATCCCAACACCTGTCAGTCCACTGGCTGGCAGCGTTGTAACCACTGAACAACCTGCTAGGGCAAAAGTTACTTTTGCCAACAATTTTTAGGAGAACTTTGTGATTTTCTTTCCTAAACACAATTGGTTTTGTATTGGGAAAAGGCACTGGTAATTATCTGAATTAGATCAGTCTTTTCGATCACTCAGCTTCGCCACAGACTCATTGGTTCCCCTCACCCACCCCACCACCCCATCCTTTCACATCAGCTTTTCAGGACCCGCCTGCTCCCTCTTCCCATGCCTGCCCGTCTCATCCACACCTGCCAGCTCACAGCCCAGCCCCACTCAGCACCACTGCTTCCCTGGGCTCCCGCCTCCCAGTGCTGACTCCACATCCTCCTCCATCCCACGACGCTCGTGTTCACACCTTCGTACACTCCCATTACGGTTTTATGCATCTTTTTTTTTTACTTGCTTCTCCCAACAATAGCATTGACTACTTGTCTACTTCTAAGGAACCCATGCCTTTTGGGTTTCCTGCTGGTGCCAACAAGAAGACAGATTCCTCCTAGAAAGTTATGCACAAAAACAACAACAAGTCTCGTGTCTAAGGTGTTTCTGCTGCCTCTCTCAGTCCTTGGTTGCAGGTTGTGGTCCTACCCAAAATCCAGGAAGTACCCCGGGAACATGCAAAGGTTATTAGAGACTGTTCTTTCTGAACCTCTTTCTTTCCCTCTTAATGTCTATTACGAGTGGACTAGAAGCCCAGTGCACAGATTCGTGCACCAGTGGGGGGTCCCTCAGCCTGGCCTGTGGTGATCCGGCCAAAACCAGCTCTTCAACATCCCCTGAGGGGTCCCGGATTGGGAGAGGGTGAAGGCCAGGCAGAGGGACCCCACCAGTGCACGAGCCAGGCCAGGGAGTGACTGTGGGAGAGCTTCAGAGCATGTCCAGCCACATCTCACCCAGTCCCTATCAGCCAGACCCCAGTAGCAAGCTAACCTACTGGTCAGAGCGTCTGCCACCTGGTGGTCAGTGCACATCATAGTGACTGGTCAAACAGTTGTTTAGGCTTTTATATATATAGATTACAACAATATCAGGGCCTAATAGGTTGCTGTAAATTGTCAGGCCTTGCATATGTGAGTCCTTGAGGTGTCTATCTCCTATCCCTTGACATGAGGGCACCCAAAGTTCGCATCAATTCCTGCTCTCCGGGTCAAAAGGAGAGCGCTGTCATTGTTTCAAGGGGTCAGCCTGATGTTCTGCTTCTACAGGCGATGGAAATGGTGGTCTATGTTGTCAGAGAAAGAAGAGTTAACGCAGCCTCGTCAAGGCAGGATTGCTCTTATCTTTCCTGGCGATAAGGAAGAGCACATGCAGCTCATCAATAGCTGCATCCTAGTACCAGAGACTGTGTTAATAGGCTATGCTAATGCCCTCCAGTGAAGATGCAGCATCTGGCACAACAGGTGCCACCACCTGCCTAGATCCACCTGGTTGTCACAAGGGCCACAGGGCTGCATGGGGATGCCACGGAGGCTGCTGCCCTTGCATCCTGGTGTCTGTCTCCACGGTGCTCCTGCAGCTGCTGATTTACTCTCTTGGCTAGAGGAGGGGAGTTTTAAGAACCTCCACTGGGCTCTTCCGACCACAACAGCTTTTACTCCATAGACCAGTGTCAGGGTTCAGCTTGCAGTTCAGAATATTCATCCCCATTATGCAGGTGGGGACTGAGACAATAGCTACGGGGGGTGTGCAGACTCACTGGACCCAACGTCACGTGGACTTGGGCAGGAATCCATTGATTACCTGGCTTCACAGGTTTCTACTATAACTGGGGGAAGGAGAGTTGTTTTGAGTCCCCTATGTCCTGTCGCCCTCGAAGGCCTGGTCTTCCCCTTTTCCCTCTACTTACTTCTCTGGCGCATGAGCACAGGTCCCTAGAGAAAAGGGAACGAGGGAATAACAATGGCATCTCCCTGTCGAGGCACTGCAGGTTTCCGTTCTGCAGGGGACCTTGCCTACCCTCCAATCGTGATGCCCTTTGGAGGTGAGAACCGCCTCCGATAGGGAAACTGGGTGAGAGGTCATCATTTTCCACTTCTGCACTTGACGTTACCCTTGTGCTCACCAAGCTCTCGCATTTTTCTGGTTATGTAAGTGAAGTAACATCTGAGTCCGCTGTGCATCTATCTTACCTCCCTCAGATCACGATGGACTATTTATTTGCCACAAAGAGTCAACGTTTTACGACAAAACTTTGCAAAAGGAGACATTCCGTTTGAGATTCTGACCCTGCCGCCTGTTTCTCTCACATCCACCCTGACCTTGCACGCTAAGTGCTACCACCCGGGCGCTGCTATTCCAGAATTCTCTTGCCCCCACCGATACTGGAGAGCCCAGTGCCATGGCAGAACCTCCTCGGGCACCTCTGCTCTGTGGAGGACAACCACCACTGAGCTTCTCGAGGATGCTGGTGTCCCACACCTTATACGTGCTCATTGCTTCTGAGGAGGCAATGCTCCTGAGGCCTCAAGGTCAGGAATGGGTTCTGTGGTACGTAATAAGCCCGTCCTTATAGCATCATCTCCTCAGCCTCCTGACCTCCTTCAGCATCTCCAGGACAGTTCCAGCATCGCTGCCTCATTCCCTGCCGTCATCACCATGTTCCCTTTGGATGGAGCAACCCCAGCAGGTGTGAGGACTAACTCGCCAGGAATGGCACTCTTACCTACGGGACATCCTCATATCCGTGAATTCCTACCCGGCCAGCCTCAGACCTGCCCTCCTTAGCCCATCCCCCTTAAGATCTGCCCCTAGATGAGCCCTCCCGTTTCCTGCCCTGTCACATCTGCCAGCAGGCAGGAGGGTAAGGGAGCATCACCCATGAGACCACTGCCTCACTGACAGCTCTGAGGGGCCTCGGGAGAGAAGAGGTTTCTTTCCTCTGGGGGACCTAGGGGACCTGGGGGCTCAAGATGCTCTCGCCCGCCCTGGCTGGTGTGGTTCAGTGTGTCCCATGCACAGCGAGGTCGCCGGTTTGATTCCCGGTCAGAGCACACGCCCAGGTTGCGGGCCTGACCCCCAGTAAAGGCGTCCAGGAGGCAGCCGGCCAACGACTCTCTTCATTGCTGTTTCTCTCTCTCTCCCCTCCCTTCCTCTCTGAAATCAATACAAATAGACGTTAAAAAAAGGACAGTCCCAGCCCTAACTGGTTTGGCTCAGTGGATAGAGCATCGGCCTGCAAACTGAAGGGTCCCGGGTTCGATTCCGGTCAAGGGCATGTACCTTGGTTGCGGGCACATCCCCAGTGGGGAATGTGCAGGAGGCAGCTGATCAATGTCTCTTTCATCGATGTTTCTGACTCTCTATCCCTCTCCCTTCCTCTCTGTAAAAAATCAATAAAATATATATTAAAAAAAAAAAAAAAAAGAGTCCCAGAAGCCAAAGGGAAAAAGTGTTTCAAGAAAGTAGGTGCTTTCATTGTGTCACAGGCTCTGAGCGGTGAGTGACATGGGGCTCACCCTTGGGCTGAGCAGTCTGGAATCGCTGATGCCACAGTCAGAGCCATCTCAGCAGGACGGGGGCAAAGAGAGCGCTACTGAAGCAGGTTCATGGGAAGATGGAAGGAGAGAGCAGAGAGAGCAGAAGCAGACCATGCTTTCAAGGAGCCCTGCGATGGATAGCATAGGGATGAGCCAAAAACCGAAGGGAAAAGTAATGACCTTGAGATGAGGGGAACGACGTCATGTTCTCGAGCAGGGAAGAGAGGTGCGAGCTAGAAGGTACAGGGAGAAGCTGGCTTGAGGCAGGAACACAGACAGAGCATCCAGAATCACCCACGGGGAGTGACAGCCGGTGTGGGGGTGGAAACGCAGGAAGACGGGGGAGTGGGAACCAGTGGTGGGAGGAGAATATGGGAGTCCTCCTAAAACCAGAGCAGGGTGGGAGTGAAGGGGGAGGGCGGGCTGCTGGCTTGGGAGAGAGGGCAAGGTGTGAGTTTAAATGAAGACCAGCAGCACCTGGCTGTGTGTTTTACTTCTGTCGAATTCAGTTGGCCAAGTGCAGGCAGACAATTGGATGTGAAGAGAAGTGTGATTCTGGCAAGCAGATGGGACTGAGTTAAAGACCGTGTCCGAGGGAGCGCGAGGCCAGGGAGGCTGGACAGGTGGCAGGAGCCGTGGACCGGGGAGCAGTGGGGTTGAAGGATGACTGGAATCTGGGTACGAGAGAGAGCGCCTCGGAAATGGGGAGTGGTGGTCAGAGCGAGAGTCTTGGAAGCGAACATTCTAGAAGGCTTGCAGTTATTACTAGGCTGTGGCCGGGGGAAGTAGGGCAGAGGTCACCGAAGGGAAGCACAGCGAGGGAGGGAGAGGCTGGGATGGCTGGCTCTGTGCGTGTACTGCAAGCACAGACGCCCCTGCTGGAGAGAGTGACAGGGAACCAGTGCCTTTTCCCCTCGTGCTGCTGGAACCAATGACCACAAACTTAGTGGCTTCAAACCAACCTAAAGTCAGTCCTATATTAGGCTCAGG
>PVJC01042930.1:0-14730 GCA_004026665.1 Murina feae
GGACAGTTGGGGGGTAATAGGCAGGCAGAGGAAGGCAGTTGGGGGAGCCCAGGCCTGCAGGGGAGGGAAGTTAGGAAGGACCCAGGCCTGCAGGACAAAGCAGTTGTAGGGGACTATCCTGGCATGGGGAGGGCAGTTAGGGGCAATCAGGCCAGCACAGGAGCAGTTAGGCTTTGATCAGGTGGCAGGGGAGTGGTTTGGGGCAATTAGCAGGTGAGAGGTCGGGAGCCAGCAGTCCTGGATTATGAAAGGGATATCCGACTCCCTGTTTTGGACATCCCTCAAGGGGTCCCAGATTGGAAAGGGCTCAGGTTGGGCTGAGGGACACCACCCCCAACCCCCACTTCCACTCTGTGCATGAATTTCGTGCACCAGGCCTCTAGTTCTTAATATTAGGTAATGTTATTCCTTCAACATTTTCTTTTTAAAAATTGTTTTGACTATTGTAGTTCCTTTGCCTTTCCATGTGAATTTTAGAATAATCTTATCTATATAAAAATCCTGCTTGGATTTTTATTTCAATTTTGTTAACTCTATACATCAATTTGGAATTAATTACATCTTTATTATGTTTAGGAGTTGTCCAATTAATTAATGTGGTATATCTATTTATTTAGATCTTCTTTAAAGTTTTTTTATGCTTATGAGAAAAACTATTTTATTTTTCCAGTTTTATTGAGATATATTTGAAATGTAAGATTGTATAAGTTTAATTTATACAATGTGATTTAATGTATGTTTATATGATGAAATGATTATTATAGTAAGGTTAATTACACATTCATTGCCTCACATAGTTACCATTTTTTTGTGTGTAGTGAGATTATTTAAAATCTACTCTCTTAGAACTTCCAAGTATACAATATAGTATTAACTACTGTACATTAGGTTCCCAGAATTTATTCATCTTATAACTGGAAGTTTGTACCCTTTGATTGTCATTTTTCCCACACACACCCTCCAACACTTGGCAACCAACAATCTATATTTTTTTCTATGAGTTAAGTTTTTTAAGATTTTGTATATAAGGAGGTGATATATTATTTATCTTTCTCTGTCTGACTTATTTTACCTAACATAATGCCCTCAAGGTTCATCCATGTTATTGCAAATTGCAGGATTTGCTTCTTTTTGGTAAGTGGAATATATATATATTCCATTTTCTTTATCCATTTATCACTAGAGACCCTCAGCCTGGCCTGGGGGATTGGACCAAAACCTCTTCTGCGACATTCTCTGAGCGGTCCTGGATTGTGAGAGGGCACAGGCCAGGCCTAAGGAGGTGCATGATCCCACTGGTGCATGATCGGGGCCAGGAGGGACGTGGGAGGTTGGCCAGCCAGGGAGGGACTGCAGGAGGGCTCTAGGGCATGTCCAACCCATCTCGATCAGCCAGACCCAGCAGCAAGCTAACCTACTGGTCAGAGCATGTGCCCCCTGGTGGTTAGTGCACATCATAGTGAGCAGTTGAGCAACCTTAGCATATCTTTAGCATATTATACTTTGGTTGAATGGCTGATTGGACAACCGGACACTTAGCATATTAGGCTTTTATTATATAGGATGGACACTTTGGTTGTTTATATGTCTTGGCTATTGTGAATAATGCTTCAATAAACAAGGAAGTGCAGATATTTCAGATAGTCATTTCTTTTCCTTTAGCTATGTATCCAGAAGTATGATTGCTAGATTATATACAGTAGTGCTAATATTTTAATTTTATTTTTAATTACAGTTGACAATGTATTAATTTTAGGTATACGATATATTGATTAGACATTTATATCCATGTATCCATATCGATATAAATAATAAACATATACATGGGAAGAGGGGAAGAACTAACTAAAGTGATAGTTCTATTTTTAATTTTTTAGGAACTTCCACACTGTTTTTCATAGTGGCTGCACCAATTTGCAATCTCACCAACAGTGCATGAGAGTTCCCTTTTCTCCACATCTTCATCAGCATTTGTAAGCTCTTGTCTTTTTAATAGCCATTCTGACAGATATGAGGTGATATTTCAATGTGGTTTTGATTTGCCTTTTTCTAATGAGAAGTAATATTGAACACATCTTTTCATGTATGTGTGGGCCATTTGTATATCTTTTTTGGAAAAATGTCTATCCATGTCCTTTGCCCATTTTTAAATTGAGTATTTGGTTTTTTTGCTTTCAAGTTGTATAGGTAATATATATTACTTATATATTTTGAATATTTACTTCTTTTCAGATATATGGTTTTCAGACATTTTCTTCCATTCTATAGATTGCCTTTTTATTTTGTTGATTATT
The DNA here is from genome assembly GCA_004026665.1 of Murina feae. Taxonomy (NCBI): domain Eukaryota; kingdom Metazoa; phylum Chordata; class Mammalia; order Chiroptera; family Vespertilionidae; genus Murina; species Murina feae. The sequence goes on from PVJC01042930.1 coordinate 2,295, forward strand.
TCTTTTGCTGTGGAGAAGCTTTGTAGTTTATAGTCCCATTTTTTAAAATTTTGTTGCCTGTGCACTTGTTGCCATAAACACTCACACAACAATGCTGAGACCAGTGTCAAGGTACTTTTTCCCATATTTTCTTCTAGGATTTTTATTGTTTCATGCTATATTAAAATCAACAATCCATTTCAAGTTAATTGTTGTGAGTTGTGTGAGATAGGAGTCCAATTTTATTCTTTTGCATGTGAATGTCCAGTTTTCCAACACCATTTATTGAAGAGACTATATTTTTCCCTCTTGAGAATTCTTGCTCCTCTGTCAAATATTAGTTGACCACTATATGCAGGAATTTATTTCTGGGCTCTCCTTCTTTTCCATTAGCCTATGTGTCTGTTTTTATGCCAGTAACATACTATTTTGATTACTATAATCATATGGTATAGTTTGAAATCAGGAAGTGTGATATCTCCTGCATTGTTCTTACCTCTTAAGATTGCTTTGGCTGTCCAGGGTTTTGTGTTTTTTTTTGTGATGCCATATAAATTTAAGATTTTTCCTATTTCTGTGAAAAATATCCATTTGGGATTTTGATAGGGATTGCATTGAATCTATAAATGGCTTTGAGTCAGATAGACATTTTAACAATATGAATTATTCCAAAAATCATGATCTCAGGTATCTTTAGATATATTTGTCTCCTCTTCAGTTTCTTTCATCAGTGTCCTATAGTTCTTAATGTATAAATCTTTAACATCCTTGTTAAATTTATCATGTGTATTTTTTTGGTTTTGATGCTATTGTAAATGAGACGTTTATTTCTCTTTCAGGTAGTTCATTGGTGTATAAAAATGCAGCTTATTTTTGTATGTTGATTTTTTTATACTGCCATACGTCTTTTTTGTTCAGTACTTTCTTTTTCAAAATGAAGATAATGAACTTGTTTTGTGAGATTTATACCTATGTATTCATTTTTTGGAAGAAGAAACTGTTGGAAATATTTTATTTTTAATTAGTTTCTACTTGTTTTTTCCATTTGTTCATTGTTGTTAAATAGTAAGCAATATGACTGATTTTTGTGTACTAACCTTGGATCCTGTAAATTTGTTAGTTCTACTAATTTTTTTTGTAGATTTCCTTGGGAATTCTATGTAGAAATCTTCTCATATATAGACAACTTGATTTCTTTCTTTCTAATCTGTGTATCTTATATTTTTATTGATTTATTACATGTTGTCAGGAGTGGTGAGGGTGGAGATTTTCCTTTTTTCCTATTTTAGAGAGTAAGTATTCAGTTTTTTACCTTTAAAAATAATGTTAGCTATAGATTTGTTTCATTTCCCCTTATCAAACTAAAATTTTATTCCTAACTTGCTGAGAATTTTCATCCTGAACAGGTGCTGAAATTTTTTCAAATTTAAATGCTTGTTCTCCTTACTTGATAAGATCATGTGTTTGTACTTCTTTAGCCAGTTAATACAATAAAATGCATTTTCCAAATATTGAATCACCTTTGGATTCCCTAGTAGAAAAGTCCACTTAGTCTTTTTTTTTCGTATATTGCTAAAATTGACTTGGTAATGTAACATATTGTTGAAGATTTTTGAATCAATGTTCATGAGAGATATTGGTCTATAATTTCCTCTCTTTTTTGTACTATTGTTATATGTCTTTGGTATCAAGGTAATCTTCACCTCATAAATTGAATTGGAAAGAGTTCCTTTCTTTTTTATTTTCTTGAAAAGATTGTTTAAATTTAGTGCTATTTCTTCTTTAAGTGTCTAGGTCTGGAGTTTTGTCTGGTTTGGGTTTAAGGGAAGGTTTTAAACTATAAATTCAGTCTTTAAAATAGTTATAGGAATACTTAGGATAGCCATTTTATCTTGGATAAGTTTTAGTAGCTTCTAGTTTTGAGGAATTGATCCATTTAGAAGTTTTCAAATTTATGTGTGTAAAGATGTAAACCTTACAAGTCTGCTTTTAGGAAAATAGCTAACAATTACATAGTACTTATTATGTGCCTGGTATACTATTAAGGACATACTCTATTCATTAATTTAATCCTCACAACCTATCCTAAGAGGTACTGTTATTAATCCTCCCAATTTATATTTTGTAAACTGATTATGTAATGACTTACAGGTGGCTTAGTGGGCATATAGAATTTTTCATTTCATCTTAAGTGTAAGTAGCTACAAACAATGTAATATCTGACACATTGAAAACATTGACTTTTGTTTTTCTATTTAATTATTTTTTTCTTTTTAAATTTATTGGAATGGCATTGGTTAATGAGATTTTATAGGTTTCAAGTGCTCATTTCTATGATACATCATCTATATATAGGGTGGTAGTAAAGGATATCAAATATATGATGATGGAAGACGAATTGACTTCAGGTGGTGGGCAAATTTACTATCAGTCATTTAATATCAGTCATTTTAAAAATATGAATAAAATCTTTAAGAGTCAGAAATGCATATTACAATTGTTACTATTTGAACTCATAGTAGTTCCTGTATTATTTTTTAATATCTGCTGGCTTTGCAGTGGCTTTTTGTTTCTAATATTAGTAAATTGTGGCATCCCTCTTTTTTGTTAGTCTTGCTGCAGATTTGTCAATTTTATTGATCTCTTCAAAGAATCAGATTTTTTGTTTCATTTTTCTCTCTATTTTGTTTTTAATTTTATTGTTTTCTGCTCTTTATTACTTCCTTCTCTTTGTGCTGGGTTTCTTTTGCTCTTCTTTAAAAATATATATTTGTATTGATTTCAGAGATGAAGGGAGAGGGAAAGAGAAATAGAAACATAAATGATAAGAAAATTGTTGATCAGCTGCCTCCTGCATGCCCTCATACTGGGGATCGATCCCACAACTTGGGCATGTGCCCTTAACCATAATCAAACCCAGGACCCTTCAGTCCGCAGGCTCTATCTACCGAGCCAAACCAGCTAGGGCAGTTTTGCTCTTTTTTTGTTTTAACACAGATGCTAGAATTTTGATTTGAGACTTTCTTTCTTACCGTAAGTATCCTATATAATAAAACCCTAATATGCAAATCGACTGAACGGAGGAACAATCAGTTGCTATGATGCACACTGACCACCAGGGCAGATGGTTAATGCAGGAGCTGCCCCCTTGTGGTCAGGGTGCTTCCACAGGGGGAGTGCCAGTCAGCCAGAAGCTGGGCTCACGGCTGGTGGAGGGAGCCTCTTCTGCCTCCATGGCAGCACTAAGGAACAGCAAGCTGAGTGATAAGGAGCAGCAAGCAGGTGGGCAGTAAGAAGCAAGGGGTCCCAGACTGTGAGAGGGATCCTGGACTGTGAGAGGGATCCCGGACTGCAAGAGGGTGCAGACTGGGCAGAGGGACCCCTCTCCTCTGCCACTCTAGTGCATGACTTTCATGCACTGGGCCTCTAGTTTAATACTATAATTACCCTTTAAGCACTGCTTTTGGTAACTCCTACAGATTTTGATCTGTTGTTTTTTTGTTTTTGACCCAGGGGTTCTTTAGAAGTGTGTTGATTTCCATAGTGGAGATTTTCTTATCTTTATGCTATTGATATCTACTTTAAATTCATTATAGTGAGAGAACATACTTTATATGATACCATTATTTTAAATTTTTTAAGTTGTCATTAATTTGTATTGATGTCTCCAGTTATAATCATGGATTTGCCTCTACACTCTCTTCTGTCAATTATGTATTTTGAAGCTCTGTTACTGGATTCATACACACTTAAGATTATGTCTTCTTGGTGAATTGGCCTTTTTCAGTATGTAATGTTTCTCTGTATCTTTGGTAATTTTCTTACCTCCAAAGTCTACTTTTATATTAAAACTAGAGGCCCATTGCACTTTGTGCACTCTGGGGGGGGGGGTCCCTCAACCTGGCCTGTGCCCTCTCACAGTCTGGGAACCCTCGGAGGATATATACCTGCTGGCTTAGTCCCACTCCCCAGGCGATCGGACCTAAGCTGGCAGTCAGACATCCCCTCTGGCAGCCCAGGAGCCCTCAGGGGATGTCCACTTGCCAGCGGAGAGCAGGCCTAAGCTGCAGTCGGACATACTGAGTGCTGCTGAGGAGTCAGGAGAGGCTTCTGCCACCACTGCTGTACTGGCAGCCATCAGTCTGGCTTGTGGCTGAGCAGAGCTCCCCCTGTGGGAGTGCACTGACCACCAGGGGCAACTCTTGCATTGAGCATCTGCCCCCTGGTGGTGTGTGTGTCATAGTGACCAGTCATTCCCAGTTGTTCTACTGTTAGGGTCAATTTGCATATTACCCTTTTATTATATAGGATAGAGGCCTGGTGCATGGGTGGGGACTGGATGGTTTGTCCTGAAGGGTGTCCCGAATCAGGGTGGGGGTCCCACTGGGGTTCCTAGCCAGCCTGTGTGAGGGGTTGAGGGCCATTTTCAGACTGGCCACACCCCCTTCAGAGTAAGGGTCCCTGCTGGGGTGCCTGGCCAGCCTGGGTAAGGGGCTGATGACAGTTTGCAGACTGGCCAAACCCCCTAGCAGGGACCCTTACCCCATAGCAGTGGGGCCATCCTGGGTGAGGGGCTAATGGATGTTTGCAGGCTGGCCACAGCCCCCAGCCACCCAAGCTCCCAGCAAGGCTGGCTGGAAGCAGTTTTCTGGGGTTTATTTATCTTCTATAATTGCAACTTTGTTGCCTTGAACAGAGGCCACAGCCTGCCTAGGCAGGCAGCTTCCTCCATTGCCAGGGCAACGAAGCCTCCTGTTTGCTCTAGCTCTGTGGCTGCCAGCTGCCATCTTTGTTGGGTTAATTTGCATATAGTGGCTCTGATTTGCTGGTGAGTGTGGCTTGGGATGTGGCACAGTGACACAATTAGCATATTGCTCTTTTATTAGATTAGACTAGGGGCCCAGTGCACGAATTCATGCACCTTGAAAGGAACTGTGGGCCACGAGGCTGCAGTGGACACAAGGGCAGGTGTTGGCCCATCCTCTGTGACCCCACCAGGCCCCTCCCACCATGACCTCCAGTTTCCTGTCTTAGAGCAGCCCCACTCCTGTCACTGCTGCTTCCATGCACTGATGGCACCAGCCCCACTTGCATCTGTTGAAGGTGCAGAGCGATTGGGGCCAGCGCCAGCAGTGGTGCAAGTGGTGGCTCCGGTGCCATCAGTGATTGTGAGCAGGGCTGACACCAGCAACGGGTGCAAGAGGTGGCTGCTGGCCCCAATCACCCCTCAGGAGCACAGGGAGGTGGAGAAGCCCTGAAGGGTGATTGGGGCCAGCAGCTGCTGTTTGCACCTGCTGAAGGCGCTGAGCGATTGGGACCAGTGTTGGGCACCAGCAGCAGGTGCGAGTGGCAGCTCTGGAACCAGCTGTGGGTACAAGTAGGGCCAACACTGGCAGTGGGTGCAAATGGTAGCTCCAGTGTTGGCTGTAAGTGAGAGTGGGGCTGTCACTCTCAGCAGGTGAGAGAGCCAGCTGCTGGCTCCAGTCACCCCTCAGGAGCAGGGCCAGGTGGAGAAGCCCTGAGGGATGATTGGGGCTGGCAGCTGCTGCTTGCACCCACTGACGGCGCCAAGTAATCAGGGCTGGCCCCAGGCACCGGCAGCGGGTGGGAGTGGGGCCAGCACTGGCAACAGATGTGAATACCAGGTGGGACGGTGATGCGCAGGAGAAAAGAATTTTCCGTAACCGCCAGAGGCTCGCTTCTGACAGTGACAGGTGCCCCACCTTGGTCTGTTGCCTCCGCTCACCTGCTCCACCATCTCACCATGGCCAAAGCCTTCCATGTTCCACACGTGCCCCCTGTAGTCAGCACACGTCATAGCAACTGGTTGTTCAGTTGTTCAGTCGTTCCGCCATTTGGTCTGTTTATTTGCATATTAGCCTTTTATTATATAGGACTAGAGGCCCGATGCATGAAAATTCATGCAAGAGTAGGCCTTCCTTCCCCTTGCTGCCAGCACCAGCTTCCCTCTAGCACCCAGGACCCAGCCTTCTCTCCTCCTGCTGCTGGCAGGCACCCGGGACCCAGGCTGGCTTTCCTCACCAAAGATGTCCAGTCTAATTAACATATTACCCTTTTATTATTATAGGTAAATAGGGGCCCAGTGCACAAAAATTTGTGCACTCGGGAGGTCCATCAGCCTGACCTGTGCCCTCTTGCAGTCTGGGACCCTTCTGGGGATGTCCACCTGCTGGCATGCCTGGTCAGCCTGGGTGAGGGGCTGATGGCTGTTTGCAGGCTGGCCAAACCCCCCAGTGGGATCACTCACCCCATTGGGGTGTGGCCAGCCTGGGTGCGGGCCTGAGCGTAATTTTCAGGCTGCCCACAGTCCCTTCAGGTTTTGGGTCCCTACTGGGAAACCTGGCCAGCCTGGATGAAGGGCTGATGGCTGTCTGCAGGCTGGCCAAGCCCCCCAGTGGTGTCCCTCACCCCATTGGGGTGTGGCCAGCCTGGGTGTGGGTCTGAGGGGCACTTTCAGGCTGCCCACAGTCCCTTCAGGTTTTGGGTCTCTACTGGGGTACCTGGCCAGCCTGGGTGAGGGACTGATGGCTGTTTGCAGGCTGGCCAAGCCCCCAGTGGCGTCCCTCACCCCATTGGTGTGTGGCCAGCCTGGGTGACAGGCTAAGGGGTGTTTTCAGACTTTGAGGCTGCCCACAGCTCCCATTGACCCAATGTCCCAGCAAGGCTGGCTGGAAGCAGGTTTCTGGGGTTTACTTATCTTCTATAATTGAAACACTGTTCCTTTAAGCCGGGGCCTTGGCAGTTAAGGAAACCTCCTCTCTACTTCAGCTCTGGCTTCTATAATGAAACAATGTTTCCCTTAGAAGTCAGGCCCGGCCTACTGTTTGCTTCAGCTCCTGAGGCTTCTAGGATTGAAACAATGTTGCAAATGTGTTGTTCCCTGGAACAGAGAGAAGCCCAGGCAGCCTGCCAACAGTTTCACTCCTGCTGCAACGAAAACTGCCTGTTTACTCAGCTCCTCCATGTTGGCTGGGCTAATTTGCATACAGTCACTCTGATTGGCTGGTGGGCGTGGCTTAGGCATCCTGAAGGGATGGTCAATTTGCATATTATGCTTTTATTATATAGGATCACCCTGCCTTTCTTTCAATTCGTGTTTCATAGGTATATTTTTTACATCCTTTTAGTTTTAACCTACCCATATTATTAGTTATGAAATAACTCTAGATGGAGCTTGGTTTTTGAAATCTATTCTAAAATTTCTGTACCTAATTGGATTTTTAGACTGTTTACATTTAATATAACTGTTGATGTTTGCATTTAGATTTACCATTATATAGTATTTGTTTTCTGTTTGTTCTCTCGGCTTTGTTGTTCTGTTTCTCCTTTCATGTCCTATTTTGGATCATTTGAATATGTTTTAGTATTCTATTTTTATTTCACTTTATACTCTATCTCTTTAAATAGATTTTTAGTAGTTTCTATAAAGATTAGAATGTGCATATTTACTTAAATTTTCATTCTACTTAGAACTAATATTTTACCACCCAGGTGAAATATAGAAAACTATATGAGTCCCATTACCCTCCCTCTATGTTGTACTTGTCACAGGGGCTATATAATTTCTCTTGTTGTCTTTCATTTCTGACATTTCAAGTTTTCCTCTAATATAATTTTCCCTCTCTCTCTCCCATAAGCACCCCAACCAGGGAATCAAACCTTTAAGCTAGGTATGTGCTCTGACTGGGAATCACACCCACAGCCTTTTGGTGTATGGGGTGATGCTCCAACCATCTGAGCCACCCAGTCAGGACTGTTTTGTTTGTTAGTTTACACTATTACAGATTTCCCCATTAACCTCCTCTTTGTCCATCTCTACCCAGCCCTCTCGCCCTCTTCCCTCAGGCCAATACTATACATTGTTTGTGTCTGCTTTCTTTTAGAATCATTGTCCCTTCATACTTACGTATTATGTTTTCTGGCTCTTTTCAGGATTTTTTTTACTTTAGTTTTCAGAGTTTGATTGATAGTTTCAGTGTGGAATTTGGAGGCTTTATTCTGCTTGAGATTCAATTTACTTCTTGAATATATTGATTTTCATTTTTTATTAAATTTTGGAAATTTTTAAGTATTTGTATCATATTTCTATAGCAGGGACAGTAGGGTGGGAAGAGCAGAGAACAGGGTCAAAGAAGACACAAAATTAGAAAAATGTGAACTGATTTTTAAAAAACCAGATGAATAGACTTATTCAGATGGAGAGGGTAATGGTTCCTAAACAGAGGGAACAACTTGAGGAAAGGCAGGTACAAATATGTATGGCATGTGTGCATGTGTGTTGTAGAGGCAGAGATGAAAACAGGAAAAGAAAATCTGATTCAGTTAGCCTCTTTGCCTTATTAGAGATTGCTGTAAAATATTCCCACAAACACATGGTTAGACATGGTTAGAGATACATTGGTATGAATTTCAAAAATGCAAGTTTTAGAATTTAGTACATGTGCTATACTAAGTAATCAGTCTTGTATTTTGGGCAGATCAATTCTGCCATTGAATGTAAGTCTTTTGAATTTTTAACTAAAATTAATTGCATTTGACATCTTTGTTTTAACTTACTAGGACTTCTATCTTAATGCAAAATGAACAAGTGCTACCTCTTTCTGCCTAAATTTGTGATATTTTCTCTTGACTTTTTAAATTGAAGTTTTACTTTTGATATAATTATATATTCACAAATAATTACAAATAATTAAAAAGTAGTTTTAGATTCATATATAATACAGATATACTATGTACCTTTTACCTAATTTCCTCCAATGGTAACATCTTGCAAAACTATACTACAATAATATCACAACCAGAATATTAACATTGATATAGGCAAGATAGAGGACAATTCCGTCACCACAGAACTCCCTAGTTGCCTTTTATACACCCATCCTCCCCTCTGACCCATTCCTAACCCCTGAAAACCACTAATCTGTTCTCCATTTTTATAATGTTGCCCTTTCAAGGATATTATTTAAATTGAATAATACAATATGTAACATTTGTTTTTGGATTGGCTTTTTTTCACTTTCCACAATTTCCATGGGATTGATCTTTTTACAGCTATAATTCTGAGTAGAATTTCATAACTTCTTTTTCAGCTATATTTTGCCATTATTTGAAAAAACAGGAGCTTTTCTCTTCTATATATTTGCTTTGGAATTTAGACTAAAAGCAAAACCTAGGTGCATCCTAGTTGTCCTTTCTAGATTGCATGTTTGTCATTCATATTGTATTAAGTCTTACAGGAGAGAAAATCTTATGTACAAGTATAATACACTACTTTTCTTCTCTTAGATGTCTTAAAATAGAAAAACAAAGCACATCAGGGAGAATGCTACTTGAAAAATATTTAGAACAGCCTCTGTTCCAGAATATCTCTGTACTAGTCATGGATGGAGCAGGAAAGAGCCTGTTCTTGGATAGCACTCAGCAGAGAGAGAAGTATGTTCACATTACAGGCGATCATTAGGATCTTTCTGTTTTCATTAATCAACATGTTTTTAGTTGAACCAAAATTCTAGCCCCAATAATGAAGGAAAGAATGGAGACTTCCAGTTTTGAAATTGTGGTAAATAAGTCTGGGACCACATTCTGAACTATGTTAAATGCTCATCTAAGGAAGGAGCCTAGATTATTATATTCCAAGGCAAAATGAAGGAATGAAAAGGTGAATAAATAATTGTATTGCGGACAGTGTTTAAGTGAGCTATAATATAATTGTAAGAAAAAAATTAGTAATTTCCAAAATATTATTTTAGCCCTTACTATCAGTGTTATCTTTCACCTTAACAAGCAACTCTGATGGTTCTGATTTTTATTTAAGGAAAAACAAAGGGCATAGATATATAATAATTATATATTACTATCATATAATTATGCCAATTGTATAATATTTATTATTTTCATTTCAGTAGATGCTTTAGAAAGAGGGAAAAGGGTGTTAGAGATTTTCAGACATTTAGCAAACACTGGTACTTATCTATCAGTATTAAACACTTTACAAGGGATTTTTATATTATCATTTTGCTTATGGCAAGTATAAAATGAGAATTCTTCAGCATAAGTTAATATCATTATTATATACTTTATATAGTGTTTTTTAATGCTGATCTAAAGAGGATTACACATGTTTTAACTATTTTTTCACACAGTGATCATCTTTAAGTACTAATATGCCAAGATTGTGAGTTTGATCCCCCATCAGTGCACATACTACTACAAGAATCAACCAATGAATGCGTAAATAAGTGGAACAACAAATTGCTATCTCCCCTTCCATCCTTCCCTCTCACTCTAAAATTTAGTAAAATATTTTTTAAGTTAATGAGTAAATATTTGCTTTTATGTGAGCAAAGATTTTACTTGATTAGTGTTCTGTTTCTCCATTCAATTATCAAACCTAGGAAAAATCTAAATAAAGGTTTTTGACTGACATATTCAGTAGAATTTGACTAGGGGTACAGATGACTGCATAATGTTTCAGTATGACTTTACTAGGGGCCCAGGGCACAAAAATTTGTGCACTCAGGGGGTCCCTCAGTCTGGCCTGTGCCCTCTCACAGTCTGGGACCCCTCGGGGGATGTCCACCTGCTGGCGTGCCTGGCCAGCCTAGGTGAGGGGCTGATGGTTGTTTGCAGGCTGGCCAAGCCCCCCAGTGGGAACCCTCACCCCATGGGGATGTGACAAGCCTGGGTGAGGGGCTGAGGAACATTTTCAGGCTGCCCACAGCCCCTTCAGGGTTCGGGTCCCTACTGGGGTACCTCACCAGCCTGGGGGAGGGGAAGAGGGCTGTTTTCAGGCTAGTCACAGCTCCTTCAGGGTTTGGGTCCCTACTGGGGTGCCTGGCCAGCCTAGGTGAGGAGCTGAGGGCTATTTGAAGGCTGGCCACAGCTCCCATTGACCCAAGGTCCCAGCAAGGACGCTGGCTGGAAGCAGGTTTCTGACGTTTATTTATCTTCTATAATTGAAACTTTGTTGCCTTGAGCAGAGGCCACAGCCTGCCTAGGCAGGCAGTTTCCTCTATCGCTGGCCTCCTGTTTGCTCTAGCTCCATGGCTGCCGCCCGCCATCTTGGCTGGGTTAATTTGCATAGTGTTGCTCTGATTGGCTGGCGGGCATGGCTTGGCTGGTGGGTGGGGCTTTGGTGTAAGGGAGTGAGGGTTAATCTGCATATTACTCTTTTATTAGATTAGATAACTATTCTAATAATTATGATAGATTCTCTGTTACTTATTTTTTTAAAAAGCAGTTTTTAACTCCTTCATGTCTTTCTTATCTATATGTGTTCTTAATAAATCATAATAAATAAAATGTACCTGAATATATAAAACATACTTTTTGCTTGCCTTAATAAATCATAATAAATAAAATGTACCTGAATATATAAAACATACTTTTTGCTCTCTCTGATCTTATTCTGTGTAAAAGACTAGAATCAGCCTACTTGTTTTGTTTAGGTAGCACTAACCAAGTAAACATATAGGTGGCAGAGGAGGATAATTGATACCTAGGAATATTTATCAGTACCTCTGTTATTATTTACTACTATTGTCCGTAGTTAGAATAATGAATAGAGTAAAAGAAAGGCATAGTGCCTTGGGTCTTTATTTTGGGCAGAAAGAAATTTGGGCCCAACTTCTTCTAGTTGTCTGGTACTCTAGTTAGACAAGCAAGGGTGTAGTAAAAGGAGGTTTTGCAGCCATTCAGACCTTCATTTAAATTCTACTATCACCTAGAGCTTCATGTTCTTGGGCAAGTTATTTAACCTCCTTGAGACTCAAGTTTTGTGTTTTTTTTAAATTATAAAATAGTTAGTTATGAAAGTTAAAGGAAATAAGTTTCTAGAGATTCTGAAGAGTGCTTAGAACATAGAAATCTGTGCTTTGGGGGTAAAAATGATAAGTGGAGCTCTCTTCTAAAAAAAAAAACAACTAATATCTGCCCTAACCAGTTTGGCTCAGCGGATAGAGCATCAGCCCACATATTGAAGGGTCTCAGGTTCGATTCCAGTCAAGGGTACATACCTCAGTTGCAGGCTCACTTCACAGCCCCAGGTCAAGGTGTGTGTGGAGGCAACCAATCGATGTGTCTCTCTCACATAGATATTTCTCTCTATGTCTCTCCCCCACCCTTCCAGTCTCTCTAAAAATCAATTGAAAAATATCCTGGGATGAGAATTAACAACAACAAACAATACTAATATCCTACTATGCTTACAATTTTAATATATTTATAATTTCAGAATCGAAACTAATAAAAGCGAAATATTAAAATTAACCGTTTCTCCGAGACAGGGTAAGCCACGCCCACCAGCCAATCAGAGCGGCTGTATGCAAATTAGCCCAGCCAACATGGCGGCCGCCACTCACGGACCTGAGTAAACAGCCCTTTCCATTGCGGCAGGAGCGAAAGTGAAGCTGCGCCCCTCAGCTCAGCTCCGATTAAA
>PVJC01042931.1:0-14730 GCA_004026665.1 Murina feae
GCTGGGGTGTGTGGGCAGGAAAGAAGTGTGCCCCCCTTGAAGTGGATTCTACATCTGGGTCCACAATCAGTAAAAACTGAAGTGTGCCGGCAGGAGAGGAACACGCATGAGCACGAGGGTGCAGCCTGTCCCGCCTCTGGTGCCTTTCTCCACTGAGCCTTGCACATAGGGCCTTTTGATTACAGACACTTGCCCGTGGCTGGAGTGTGGGAGAAGGTGCTGAGTTGTGGAATCTGGAGAGAGAGGGGGGTCTAGGAGAGGTGGCAGTGAGTTTGGTGCTGACTCATGCCGGAGCCTGGGACCTGGGCAGCCATTGTGCCCTGAAGAGACAACCCCTCCTTCCAGTATCCAGGCAACTAATACAGCCACACCCAGATTCCACCCTGAACTGTAAACAGGATTAAAAAAAAAAACCTAATCAGTCCCTGAGACTTCAAAGAGACTAGCCTAAAGAGAGACTTTTGGTCCCAGCAATTGGATCCTGAGAAACACAACAGTACAGAAGAATGGGATCTTAAGCCAGCCAAAGGAACATTTTACTTCTTCATTTTTATTTTATTTTTTTTATTATTATTACTTTCTTACCTTTCCTTTTTCCCCCTTTTTTTCTTTATTTTCCTGTTAGTGTTTGTTGCTTTATTTTCTAATTCTTTTCACTTTATTTTTCCATCACTCTATTTTATTTTATTTTACTTTTATTTTTTTTCTATTTTTATACCATTTTTGAAATCAATTTTTTTGTAAATTTATTTTTTTTCTTTTCTTTCATTCTCTTTCCTCTTTTCCACCCATCACCTTTCTACTTCCTCTATACTGAACTGAGATCCTCCTCGTATTCCTCCAATTCTTAACCTTATCTTCTATATATAAGGTCAGCATCTACAGATTCTGCTCCGATCCTCTCTGCTGGAGGTGGTCACTTATAGTGGGGTTATTACTGTTGTGAGTATATTCGTGCTTTGGTTCCTTTGTGTGGTGTCTTGTCAAGGTGAATTTTATCCTGTCTGGCCAGGTGCTAGAGAGTGAATCTCACAACCAGACACCTGTAGAGGAAACTCCATCCATGAATGGGTCAATAATACCCCAGACCTAACTACAGAGGCAGGAAGAAGGTGGCAGTGAGGCAGAGAGCATAAGTCAGTGAGGGACCAAAAGAGGAGTGTGTAGTCATGTGGAATGTGGATCTGTGTATGTGAGTGAGGCACAGATAGATCCTGCAGTGGCCTGGCTAAACGGGCTTCCTTAACCAGGCAGCCTCTGCTGCCACTGTAAACAGTTCCAGGAGGCCAGCCCGTCCTCTCGGGCCTAGCATGTTTAAGGGAGAGCTGCTGTAACTGGGAGCCAGACCTCACCCCTGCCAGGGACCTGCTACTTCAGCTATGGTCCCACAGTCAACTAGTCTCCAGCCACCCTGGGCACAGGCTCCTGTGAGTTCTGAAGCATGTTCTTCTCTGACCGGCCCAATGCCTTAGCCCAAGGCACTGCAACCACACAAGCAGCAGACGCGTGAGCAGCCTACCCCTGTCCAAGGAGCAGCAGCTCCATGACCAGCCTGCCCTAGGTCTAAGAGCAGAAGCCTCACATGGCAGCCCCCTGTCCAAGGATCAGCATCTGTGTGAGAGGCCTGTTCCCCAGTCCTAGGAGCAGCATCCACGTGAACAGCCTTGCCCCTGTCTCAGGAGCAGCCCACACTAATCAAAGGAGCATCAGCCAAAAGCAGTCTGCACCTGTCAGAATGGCTATCATCAACAAGTGACAAGTGCTGGAGAGGATGCGGAGAAAAAGGAACTCTCCTGCACTGCTGGTGGGAATGCAGACTGGTGCAGCCACTATGGAGGACAGTATGGAGTTTCCTCAAAAAATTAAACGTGGATCTCCCTTTTGACCCAGTGATCCCACTTCTGGGAATATATCCCAAGAAACCAGAAACACCAATCAGAAAGGATATATGCATCCCTATGTTCATAGCAGTACAATTTACCATAGCTAAGATTTGGAAACACACTAAGTGCCCATCAACAGATGAATGGATTAGAAAACTGTGGTACATCTACACAATGGAATACCATGCTGCTGTAAAAAAGAAGGAATTCTTACCATTTGCAGCAGCATGGATGGAACTGGAGAGCATTATACTAAGTGAGATAAGCCAATCAATGAAAGAAAAATACCACATGATCTCACTTATTTATGGATAATAAAGATCATTATAAACTGATGAACAAAAATAGATACAGAAGCAAAGCAGCATCAAACAGACTGTCAAACTACAGCAGGAAGGCTGGGGAGGGTTGGGGCAGGGAGGGGGGGCAAGAAATCAAACAAAGGACTTTTATGCATGCATATGAGCATAACCAAGGGACACAAAACACTGGGGGAAGGTCAATGGGGAAAAAAAGAGACATATGTACTACCCTTTGTAATATTTTACGCAATAAAAATAAATAAATCAATAAAAAAATAAAAACATAGCATGAAGCCTTTGGAATCTGGACCAAATTATATTCCTTATCATTTTGTGGAATTAATACCAGAAATATAAGATATCTAATGCATTCAATGACATCAAGTATAGCTTTAAAGACTCTTTTTCAACATATTTATTTTCATTAATATAGGAATAAAGTTTCCCAAAAGAGGCATCTGATGATGATTGGATAAAAATGTGATATATAATGAAATACTATTCAGCAATAAAAAAAAACATGAAATCTTTCCATGTGATAACATAGATGGTACTTGAGGTTATTATACTAAGTGAAATAAGACAGAGTAAGAGATGCTATGTGAGTTGACTCTTGTGTGGAATAAAAACAAACATACAAACCAAAAACGAGGTTATAGATACAGAAAACATATTGGTGGTTACCAGAGGGCAAGGGAGTGGGGAAATAGGCAAAATGGGTAGAGGGGTCAGCTATATGGTGACATATGGAAGCTAGACATTTGGCGGTGAGCACATGGTAGTATATACAAATGTCAAATTATAATATTGGACACCTGAAACTTATATAAATGTTACAGACCAATGTAACCTCAATTATAAAGAAATAATCAAACAAATAAATAAAAGACTGGTTATTAAAGAAAGGTATATGAGAATTTCATCTTATTTTCCAAGTATAATTTCTTGATTTGCCATGAAGAGTAGTAGTCAGAAGAAATATGGTGAAACATATTTTAAATTCAATTTTATTTATTAAATTAGATGTAATTGGTATGTAAGTGAAATAGGTGCCCCAAATAGTGGAAGTCTATTAAATTTTACAAGGAGGTCTATTAAGATGTTTGAAGCATATCATCTTATCTGTTGGTGTTAATAATAGTAGTAATGGGAGAAAAGAATTATACCACATGTAAATTTTAAAGCTTCAATTGTTTACGAATGTTAGTAGAGATGAATATTTCAATAGAAAATTTAATTTCCTACTCATAGCAACACTTTAGGCATAAATGGAACTCCCATAGATTCTAGCCTTGTGTCTAATGAGGTTTGGAATTTGGCAAATTTTTATGAACTGTTTAGTTTATTTTGAAATATCCTACAGGGTCTCATCTAATTGTTACATGTCATTTGAAACACTGAATTCAATGAATTAAGCCTTGTGATAATATTATAGAGGAAAACGCAAAATATGAAAATGTCAGTTAAATTTAATCCACGATTCTAATTGAAAGCATAAAGGATTGTAAAGTATAGAGAAGTCAGATCAATGACTAGAAAACAACTTCAAGTGAATGAGTATCCAACTTTGGAGATTCAAATATTCTAAGAAAGAAGAGATCATGAATATGATTTCCAGATTAGTGATGACAAGGCATGAATGATTATTTTTTTAAGGAACAGTGAAATATGTCCCATCTTTAGAGTACCCATACATATTCATATATATGCATATATACAAACATATACATTTTACTGAAAGGAAGATTATATGGACAGTGGAGTGTAGTTTGAGATCTGATATTTCATCATTCAAAGTTCATGTTCAGATCCACAATGTTGCATATGCTCAACTTTTTTTGCAGTATTAGAATGAGACAATTCTTATAGTTTAACTGACTTTTAATGAGTTATATTTTGCTCAGTCTGCTAGGCAAATAGCTCTTTGTAATGACAAAAGGATGTGTTTATAGTTTTCTTTTGGAGTCTAAATGACCATATTTGCATTTGGTCATGGTCATATAAATCAGTATTTATGAATTTAAAGTGTGTGCTAGGATGATACAACTTAAAAATGAAAGGCAAGAAGGAGGAATAATCTAAGATATGGGTCTAACCAAAATTATATCTCTACAATAGCCAAAACAATAAAAGTAAGTACAGATGCATAGTTGATAGAATGTTGCAGATAAATTACATAAGGCAAATAAGCAATAAAATATGATGTCCATTCAAAATCACTACATTCAATTATATGATTAAAATTATTAAGAATATTCATAAGTAGACTCCAATGAAGATTAACATAAATATTTGGGAATGTACTTGCCCTATAATCTAGATTTTTTTGAATAAAAATAAAAAGAAATTCTTCAAGGACAACTGAAGTTCTAGAGTGATACATCATGATGGAATCCTATCTAATAAAGAGGGAATATACTAATTGACTACCCCGCCTTCAAAGATGGTGGCAGCCACAGACAATAAGGAGAGAATATGCTGAGTGTCCCACCCTCAAATATGGTGGCGTCCTCAGCCACAACATGGCCAGCAGGGGAGGGCAGTTGTGGGCCATCAGGCCAGCAAGGGAGGGCAGTTAGGGGCAACCAGGCCAGCAGGGGAGGGCAGTTGTGGGGGACCAGGCCTGCAGGAGAGCGCAGTTAGGGCGGGATCAGACTGGGAGGCAGAAGCAGTTAGGGGCAATCAGGCAAGCAGGCAGGCGAGTGGTTGGGAGCCAGCAGTTCTGGATTGTGAGAGGGATGTCCAACTGCTGGTTTAGGCTGAGAGGTCCCAGGTTGGAGAGAGTGCAAGCTGGGCTGAGGGACACTCCCCCCCCCCCAGTGCACAAATATCATGCACCAGGCCTCTAGTGGTAATTATAAACTATATGCCATATCATGTGAAAAGCAAAATTTATTTGACAATCTCATATAAATGCTTAGCACCTCTATAACATCAAAATCAGAAGTGGAAAAAAATTTCATGAAAACAATCCCTACAAATAGGTAGAAAATTATCCCTGAGTTCTAAATGTCGGGAACCACAGTTCCTCATCATTATCCTTTTATCCTTTTCTAAACAGTGTTGAAAGAGTGGTTTAATCACAATTATTTTGACTACTCACATTGCAACTATGTCCACAATATTGATGAATTATGCTACTTTGTCATAAGTACTTTAAATAATTACAGTATTTGTCAGATATCTCTAAATCTGTCTAAATCTGATTATATCATGCAAAAGAAAACTTAGGGTATCCATACCCAAATCATTATATCTGTCCTTGATGTAGCAGCATATCATTTTAGTTGACAGATGATACCAATACAGATAAAGAAGCTTATTTTATCAAAGGATTGTGTCTGTCATGGTATAGGAGATTTAGTGTCACTCTCTAGCAGCTAGTAACATTCTTTTAGCAAATTTGGGGAGTTAGGGATAAAGCTAGATGGCAGGGTATCAAAAATTTCCTTTAGTACTTTAAATACAAATGGATATATGAATTTTTCCATTTTAAAATTCTATATTTCCTAAGTTTCCTGTGATAGAAATGTCTCCATCCATCCATTTCTGGTTGTTAAACTAGTTTCTAATTTGAAAAAACATTTGCCACTTCTTGTCAATGTCATGATAATAAGGGGATACTTCTTTTTACACCCAGATTCTATTTCCCAATATAAGAGATATATACTTCTATATCATAAATATCAAGATTGTCAACACTTACAATACTATTAATGATATCTTGACTCATATATTAATAATAAAGTATCATAAAGCATGAAGATTGCATCCCTGGCCATGTGGCTCCATTGGTTGGAGTGTCGTTCCGTATACCAAAAGATTGTGGGTTCAATTCCTGGTCAGGGTGCATATAGGAGGCAGCCTCACCCGATAGATGTTTCTCACCTCTCTCTCTCTCTCTCTCTCTCTCTCTCTCTCTCTCTCTCAAAAAAACAAAACAAACAAACAAAAAAATAAAACAAAAAGCTCAATAAAAACATGTCCTTGGGCGAGGATTAAAAGAAAACGAGCACATGAAGATTGTACATGCTATAGATCTCCTTCCCTGGTTTCTCTATAGCAGCTGTAAGTTACTAATAGGCTCCTCGAATTTAATACATCCAAAATCTAATGCCTTATCTTCTCCCCGCCAAAAGAGTCCAGTGTTTCCCCATATCAGTTTGTGGCAACTCTTTCTCCTTCCTCACATCTTGCCCGTCAACACATGTTTTGGTTCTGTCACCTTCTATGGATGCCAAGTGTAGAACAGGTTTTCACAGCTCCCACTTCCATCATCGGGATTCAAGAAACCATCGTTCCTGATTGATTGAGAGCTTACTAATGTCTTTACTCCCATTCTTGCTCACTCCCTACGTCTGACTACACACACAGTCTCGTATTCACACAGCAACAAACAGATCCATTTCCCTAAGTTACATTTGTCATTACAATGGCTTTAAATCTCCTTTTTGTAAACAAATATACTTATAATAGTCCAAACACTAAACAATATTCTCCTTCCCCCTTCTTTTTCTCTGACTTGAGTTTTACCTTATATGTTTGCTCTAGCCACATCCTTCCTTGATGTTCTTCAATAAAAGTTTCCCTCTCTTTGGGCCTTTGTATTTTCTATTGTTTCTATAATGCCAAAATAAAATTAATATGTATTGTCTCTTTTCATTATGCCTGATAAAAGGATAAATGCTTCATGTTTATTTGTTTTTGGAGTCTGGCATCTCTAAGTTGCCAATATTGTGCCATAGAAGCAATGGTGAAGTATCTTAAGTTAACAAAGACCAACTTATACATTGGTAAGATATGGTTCTACAGGTTTATTGTAGTTCATGAAAAAACATGCCTATGCCATAATACAATCTATATAATAAAAGTGTAATATGCTAATTAGACCAGATGTCTTTCCAGACGTCCTTCCTTCCAGATAAAGCCACAGCGGGTGTGGGCTGGGGCCAAGGTTCTTGCAAAAATTTTGTGCATCAGGCCTCTAATAGTATATAATAGAGCATTAAAAATACATAAACATTGGCTACATTGGGTATCTTTGTGTGGATAGCTATGATATTTAGGATATTGGTAGAGAAGTGTTTTTAACTCAAAGTCATTTAATTACAAAACTTAACAAAAGAAATGGGGACTTGTGGACACACATATGTGTGTGAGAGCTGAGAATGCCTATTGGAAATAGGTAACCTTCTTTGAGATTGATTTCCAGAGAGAAATAAAGCACACTATACACATAGAAAATAAGAACGTTGGTCCTCTTAGTTTCTTACATTTTCAAAATACCAATATTTATTTAAACAATGCTACTCTTTTGATAAATCGATCGATATTCTTTAGACACTCACAGTTTCCTAAATGTTATTAAGAATCAACATTTGGCCCTCTTAATTAGGAGCAGGATGTAAGATCATAATGAGGAAGCATGTTGTACATTTTTGTTTTGTTTTCTTTTGTATTAGTTATCAACTACAACCCAGAATGAAATCAAATCTAATCTAATAAAAGAGTAATATGTTAATTAACCATCACTCCTAGACACCTAAGCCACGCCCACCAGTCAAGCCACACCCCCAGACAATCAGAGCGACAATATGTGAATTAACCCAGCCAAGATGGCAGCCAGTAGCCTCTGAGCTAGAGCAAACAGGAGGCTTCTGTTTGGAGGAAACTGCCTGCCTCGACTGGCTCAAAGCAACAAAGTTTCAATTATAGAAGCCACAGAGCTGAAGCAAAAGGAGGCTTCATTGCCTGCCTAGGCAGGCTGGGGCCTCTGCTCAAGGCAACAACATTTTAATTATAGAAGATAAATAAACCCCCGAAACCTGCTTCCAGCCAGCCTCGCTGGGACTTTGGGTCAGTGGGAGCTGTGGTCAGCCTGCAAACAGCCCTCAGCCCCTCACCCAGGCTGGCCAGGCACCCCAGAAGGGACCTGAACCCTGAAGGTGATGTGGGCAGCCTGAAAAAGGCCATCAACCCTTCACCCAGGCTGGCCAGGCACCCCAGTAAAGACCCGAACCCTGAAGGGGCTGTGGGCTGCCTGAAAAAGGCCATCAGTCTCTCACTCAGGCACCCCAGTAGGGACCTGAACCTTGAAGGGGCTGTGGGCAGCCTGAAAATGGCACTCAGCACCTCACCCAGACTGGCCACACTCCCATGGGGTGAGGGTTCCCACTGGGGGGCTTGACCAGCCTGCAAACAGCCATCAGCCCCTCACCCAGGCTGGCCAGGCATGCCAGCAGGCGGACATCCCCTAAGGGGTCCCAGACTGTGAGAGGGCACAGGCCGGGCTGAAGGACCCCCCCCCCAAAGTGCACAAATTTTTGTGCACCAGGCCCCTAGTATACAAAATAAATCAGGAATTAATCTTCTTTAATATCAATAAAAGAACTGTGAGTCCTAAAGTTAAAAGCTTGTAGGAGAGAAACTAACTTATTATTTAAGACAGGGAATATTTCTCAAATGTCAAACAACTATAATGACCATTTTAGAAAGGAAAAAGGGTTTTGAAATTCTTTTTTGTCATGAAATTCCCCTTTTAAAGTCCATTAAAAATATTAAAACCTGGAACTAGGTAGAGTAGCATTTGTATTTGCAAAGAAGGCTGTCTCTCACTGGTGCTTGTTAATGAAAACTCCATCACAGTAAACAACTTTGTGTAGCATACTTGAAATGTATTGTCTTGAATATTTGTATTGTACAGTACATACATGGCCTCCTACTGAATGAGGCAAATTATGATAATAGCAGTCATCAAAGTTCTAGAACTTCAATCCCTATTAAAGTTGGCTCCAAGGGTGGGTTGGGGGGCAATCATACTACGCACTGTTGTTGATTTTCTTCTACTTGACTTGGCTGCTTTACTTTTGTGATTTTGAAAATTGTCACTATGTCAAATTATTATCCATAGACTTAAATATTATGAGACTCTGTTTTACTTCTATAAATGCCCATTAGAGAAGGCAGAGATTAGTACAAAACACCTGAAGGTCAAAAGAAAATTTCAGTTGGAACTATAAGACTTAAAATTACTATTTAATCATGATTTTGATATGTAACTTATATACTTTATAGATGAATAAATAATGCCTTTTATATTTGCTTAAAGTATAATTTTATGTGAACCAAAGGTACAGTAGTAACTTGCATTTTCAAAAACTGTCATTTAAGCAACTAAGAAATATTTTAATTTAGTTCTAAAAGGAGGTTTTAGAGATCTGTTGATTGATTTCTTTTCAAATAATTCACTTAAAACCAATTTATTTATTAATTAAATAAATAAACCACAGATTTTTAGAAATCTTCTGAAGGAAATCACTCCAAAATGAAAACTTTTTATTCCTTCCAAGAAATTAATGTTTTATTCTGTTATAGAGCTTTGCTTGCCCCAAATCCAGAAGAATATTTGTTCCCTCTGGTTAGTTTCTTAGAGCAGAAATAATTTATCCCTGCATACATACTTAGTTATTTCTGATGTTTTACATGTTCATTATGGTAATACTAGCTCATTTGCACACAAAAAAAGAAAAAGAAGCAGTATGCACTAATAGAGAGTGGTGGGATTCTATTCTCACTGGGCATTATTAAGAAGCATTATTAGCTGCCTATTTTTTTATAGCATGAATACAGCCTTCTGGTATTTAGTCTATATTTTTTCAGACTATATTTAATTAATCTCAGGGATAACAAATTGAAGTTTTCTCCCCTTGTTTTAAGTTTAACCTTGAAATAGCATTATTATGTTTTGTTCTTTAAAAATTTTATGGGACTCTTCAATTTA
This sequence comes from Murina feae, assembly GCA_004026665.1. Taxonomy (NCBI): domain Eukaryota; kingdom Metazoa; phylum Chordata; class Mammalia; order Chiroptera; family Vespertilionidae; genus Murina; species Murina feae. Next base: position 9,966 of record PVJC01042931.1, read on the forward strand.
ATCTAGTATGCATTTTTAAGCCATGAATAAAGATAAACTATTCCTTGATATTTCACAGGGTGAAATTAGCATATTCATTAATTGTGTTTCTGCTTGCATTTATATTCCCAAAGATAATTACTTTGATGAAATCTGGCTTAATTATGTATGTTAAAGTCATTTCTGCAAGATACTGGACAAAGAAACCCATTTAAAAATAATACCACAAATTCCATTCCATAGCTATGGCATATTATTGTGCTTATTTACACTATATGACCTCATTTTTATCTGATTGATATGTTCATTGGCATTTTAAAAGTAGGGGTTCAACTAGAGAAGCGGAACCAATAGGATCCTCTAGGTCCATCCATGATGTCATAAATGCAGAATTGCATTATTTTTTTTATGGCTGAGTAATAGTCCATTGTATATATGTAAATTAGTTCTCCATTCATCTGTCAATAGACACCTAGGTTGTTTCCATATCTTGGCTATCTATCTATATATATAAAAAGCCAGCAACTGGAACACCATAAGGATTAGAACAATACGTCACTATGACACCCACTGCAGCCAGCAAATCAGCCCAATGGAGGGCTGGCCAACCCCTCCATGGCCTTCCCCCCAGCCAGTCTCACCCCCACCACCCCGATCAGGGGCAGGGCTGACCAACCTCCTACAGCTCCTTGCCTTAGCCAGCTCCATTCTTGATTGACCCCTCCACTCTGATCAGGGACAGGGCCAGCTGGACAACCACCCATGGCCCCTCCCCCATGCCACTGGCCCCCAATTGACCCCTCCTACCCCATTTGGGAGTGGGGCTTGCTGGCCCACCACCCACAGCTCCTCCACACAGCCGGCCCCAAACCTGATCAGCATCCACCACCCCAATGAGTCCTCAGCTCCTCCCCCCAGCCAGCTCTGCCTCTGATCAACCCCCTCGCACACCAATCAGGGGTGGGGCCCGATGGTCAATCACCTGCGGCCCCTCCCCCCCCCCAGCCAGCCTGGCCCTGATCGGGCCCTGATTGGGGCTGGTCCACTAGCCAACCTTCCGCCATCTCTTCCTCCTGATAGGCTTGGCCCTGATGTGCCAATTGGGGCCAGGCCAGCCAGACCCCACCTGTGCATGAATTCATGCACTCGACCTCTAGTATATGTATAAAAGCCTAAGCGACCAGATGACTGGCCACCCATTCGACCATCCAACAGGTAGCTATGATGCACACTGACCACTAGGGGGCAGATGCTCAATGTAGGAGCTGCCGAGCTGTGGTGACTTGGCAGCTGCAGTTCTTGGGTGACACACACAGAATCAGAAGAGGGAGCCCGATTCTGGGGTCCTTCACTCAAGAACCACCCTCTCACAATGATCAGGGGATGTTGGAGAGCCAGTTTCAGCCTGATTCTCACAGGCCAGGCCAAGGGACCCCACCAGTGCTCAAATCCATGCACAGGGTCTCTCATTATAAATAATGCTACAATAAACACAGGGGATGCTTATATATTTTCAAATTGGTGTTGCTGTGTTTTTCTTTTTGTTTTGTTTTGTTTTGTTTTTTTCAGAAGTGTAATTGTTGGGTCATGTGGTAATTATATTTTTAACTTTTTGAGAAACCTCCATATTGTTTTCCATAGTGGATGAACCAATTTACATTCCCACCAATAATGCACAAATGTTCCCTTTTCTCACATCCTTGGCCATACTTGTGTTCTACTATCTTTTATTTTTATTTTTATCATAGCTGTTCTGTTAGGTGAGAAGTGATATTTCATTGTGTTTTTTATGTGCATTCCCTGGTGATAGTGATGTTGAGCATCTTTTCATATATCTCTTGTCCATTTGTATGTCTTCTTTGGAAAAATGTCTATTCAAGTCCTCTGCCTATTTCTTAAATTAGATTGGTTGTTTCTTTAATGTTGAGTTGAGTTCTTTATATATTTTACATATCAACCTCTTATCAGATATATCATTTGTAAATTCTTCCATTGGGTAAGTTGCCATTTTATTTTGTTGATGGTTCCTTTCACTGTGCAAACCCTTTTTAGTTCGTTGTAGTCCCATGTGTTTATTTTTTCTTTTGTTGCCCTGGCCTGAGGAGACATATCCAAAAATTATTCCTAAGGTTAAAATCAGAGTTTATTTCCTATACATTTTTCTAGGTGTTTTATAGTATTATATCTCACATTTAAACTTTTGATCAATTTAGATTTAATTTTTGCGTATGGTGTAAGAAGGTAGTTTTATTTTTTGCATGTATCTGTCCAGTTTTACCAACAAAATCTATTGAAGAGACTGTCTTTTCTGTACTGTATGTAATGAAAAATATACATATGGTTTTATTTCTTGGCTCTCTATTCTATTCCATTGGCATGTGTCTGTTTTTGCGTCAGTACCATACTTTTTTGAATACCATAGCTTTATAATATAATTTGAAATCAGAGAGCAACTTTGTCCTTCTTCTTCAAGACTATGTGGCCTATTTGTAGTCTTTAGTGGTTCCATACCAACTTTAGGAGTATTTGTTGTTCTGTAAAAAAAAAGCCCTTGGTATTTTGATAAGGATTGCATTCAATCTAGAGATTACTTTGTATAGTATGGACATTTTAATGATATCATTCTTCTAATCCATGAGCATAATATATCCTTCCATTTATTTGTGCCATCTTCAATTTCTTTCCTCAGTGTCTTACAATTTTTAGAGCACAAGTCTTTCACCAACTTGGTCAAATTTATTCCTAGGTATTTTATTTTTTTATGCAATTCAAAATGGGACTGTTGAGATTCCAACATGGTGGTCAGGAGGACTGGAGTGAGAGAAAGTGTTTTATTGAGGGAGTGTGTGTGTATGTGAGGGACACTCCCATTACACGGGAGTCTCTGGGGCAGATGGTTGTGCTCTCTTGGCCAAAGAGCCACTACTACTGACTCAGGCACTCCCCAGGCATGACTCTAGCTCAATCCATGCCATCTTGAAGGGTTTATAAGGCTTTCCTTGGGAGGAGACTGTGGGGAGCAGCAGCAGATAGGCACTCAGCTTCACCACCACCTGGACTTCCCAGGCCCAGGCCTGAATCCACAGGCACTCCACCTTAGACCCCATGCACATGCATGTGCCCCAAGGCCATAACCCAGACCTTACGGCACCTGCTGCAGACATTACACAGACCACATGCCTAAGCAAACACCAGCAGGACCTCGTGCCTGGCATGCACCTAGCCAGAACTCAAGTGCCTATGTGACTGCCACTGATCTGGCAGGACTCTTACCCATGTTATATATACACTATGTGCCACCACTATTGTACTGCCATTGCAGCCTTAGAGCCCAAATGCTGGGCTCCACCATGAGGGCTAGTGGGAAGGAACTATGCTGATCTAGACATATTAGAATTGAAGATCTGAGGAAACTAAAGAGGCTACAGATCTGTAGTTGACACAGGAGTGCCTGGGACTGAATTCATAGCATTACAGATCTATTTCAAGAAACAAGATAAAGCACTAATAAACTATCTAACTCTATACCTAAATGAATTAGAAAAAGAACAGCAACAAAAGCCCAGAGGAAGTATAAGGAAAGAAATAATAAACATTAGAGTGGAAATAAATGACACAGAGACTAAAACAAAAGGCCCAAAACAGTACAAATGATTAATGAATCCAAGAGTTCGTTCTTTGGAAAGGTAAACAAGACTGATGAATCCCTAGAGCAACTCATCAAAAAACAAAGAGAAAGGACCCAAATAAGTAAAATCAGAAATGAAAGAGGTGATATAACAATGGACACCACAGAAATACAAAGGATTATTAGCAAACTAGAGACTTAATGCACGAAATACGTGCAAAAGTAGGCCTTCCCTTGCCCAGCAGCTGACACCAGCTTCCTTCTAGCATCCAAGATCTAGGCTTCCCTTGCAGCCCAGCTTCACCCAAAAGGTCATCCGGAAGGACATCTGGAAGGATGTCTTCTCTAATTAGCATATTATGCTTTTATTATTATAGATGTTATGAACAGCTACAGGCCATCAAACTGGACAACTGGGTAAAATGGACAAATTCCTAGAAATATACAATCTTCCAAAACTCAAGATCAGAAAACCTGAATAGGCCAATAACAACTGATGAAACTGAACCAGTAATTTAAAAACTACCAGCAAAAAATTGGAACTCCCATTTGACCCAGTGATCCCACTTCTAGGAATGTATCCCAAGAAAGTATAAACACCATTCAGAAAGGATATATGCGCCCATATGTTCATAGAAGCACAATTTACCATAGCTAAGATTTGGAAACAGCCTAAGTGTCCATCAGCAAATGAGTGGATTAAAAAACTGTGGTACATCTACACAATGGAATGCTATGCTGCTATAAAAAAGGAGTTCTTACCATTTGTAACAGCATAGATGGAACTGGAGAGCATTATGCTAAGCAAAATAAGCCAGTCAGAGAGAGATAAATATCACATGATCTCACTCATTTGTGGAAAATAATCAACAACATAAACTAATTAACAAAAACAGATCCAGAGACAGAGAAGCATCCATCAGACTGTCAAACCTCAGAGGGAAGGTAGGGGAGGGCAGGGGTAAGGGGGAGAAATCAACCAAAGGACTTGTATGCATGCATATAAGCCTAACCAATGGGCACAGACACCAGGGGCGTGAGGGCATGAGTGGGCGTATGGGAGGCAATTGTGGGATAAGGACACATATGTAATACCTTAATCAATAAAGAAAAAAATTAAAAACTACTAGCAAACAAAAGTCCTGGACTGGGTAGATT
>PVJC01042932.1:0-14757 GCA_004026665.1 Murina feae
CCAGGGGCTTCAGAAATAGGGAAGTTACAAGTCACCCAGACATTCCACAAATACGTTACCTTAGAGGCAAAAAGACAAATGCTCAGTAAAGATCAAAGGTGATTTCCCTCAGGGAAAACACTGGCCCAGGATGTGGCCACCCACCATAACCTGTTTGTAGATAAATATCTAATTTTCAGACCATCTTTTGTGGTTACTCTTAGTCTCAGAGTTTGCCAGACTGCCATGCAGGCCTCTGCTGAGCTTTTCAGGCTAGCATGTGGCTCCTTTTGTCCACAGTAGTCATGTCTTAGGCTAGTATCTTCACCTATCAAAGTTCAATCTTTACTTTAACTGAGCCTATTGCCTTTTTGCATTTATGATAACGTATTGGAATGCCAAAGTAATTTTTCTTTTCCCCAACCCCTCAAAGCACAGGCACTGCTCCAGGAAGATCACAAATCTCCTTATAGTTATTAATTGTTGACTGTTAACTATCCTGCACCTACCTAAGTAAAAGAAGTATGTGTCTATCATTTTACTTTTTATCCATTCCCAGGTGTTCCTCTCCCCATCCCACTTTGCTTGCTCCTGCCTCCCTAATCTATTGCCAATGGATTTCATGGAACCCACTTACCTCTCCTCTTTTGATTGTAATGTAAAAAACGGGCGCAAAACTGCCATTCTTAGGAGCATTATCTCAACCCCTTGAGATTCTGCTTCCCAACAAATAAACTCACAAGAAGAAAGCAAAGGGAGAAGGTATAAGAGGAGGGAGGGGGGAGAAGGTGGACTTCTGGAGTTGGAGAAACAGAAAATAACAGACACAGGCTTCTTTTATTTAGGTGGGTGCAAGGTAGTTAACAGTCAACAATTAACACAGTAAGGGGATTTGTGGTCTCCATGGAGTGGCACCCTTACTTTGAGGCTCCCCCAAAAAGGGAAATTACTTTGTTTTTGCAAAGGCATGTGAATTAGGCATGTTATTCTAGATGCATAGAGACAAGCACTTACCTTTGTTAGAGAAAAACACTGCCTTAGGACATGACCACTCACCATACACTGCTTTTAGTTAAAAAAAAAAAAAATGAAGTTTTAATTTCACACCATCGTTGGTAGTTACCTTAGGTCTCTGAGCTTGCAAGGCCGCCATGCAGGCCTTCCCTGAGCTAGTCAGGTTGGCAGGTGGCCCCTTTCTGCCCACATCTCTTAATGCCATAAAGAATCGCTAGGCATGATAGCTCTTTCTTGGTTGTATCCCTTCTCCTTAGAAGGGAGATCTCTACATGCTTCACTCCAGTGGACCTCTAATATTTCACTGAGCTAGGAGATTGCGGATTTTTGGTGGTTTTATTCTCCATTCTTTGACTTAACACAGAAGGCATAAAGAAGCTAGGTGGATAGGGGCGTGACCATGGAGGGGGATGGGAGGTGGGAGGAGAACCGAGAAACCCAACCCGGCGGAGTTTCCCAACTGGGTGGGAAAAGCAGGGCGCGCCTGGGAGGTTTGAACTTCAAAATGTATGAATGCTGTTAAGACAGGCAGCTTGCAGGGAACCAATCCCAAGGCAGTGAGGCGGCTAGCCAATCCCAGGGATTACTGAGACAGAATTCTTTGAAAGAACCAACCATAAACGAGCAAGCTTGCATACGAAAAAGCGCGCGCTCCTCTCTCCGCTCTGCCCCTGCGGGTTAGGTCCCTGGCGCCTGTGGCTGGGATGCTCCCTGCGCCCGCCGGGGTGGGGTGGTGCGGCCGCGCGGGCCTCCCCGGGGACTAACGGGCTGCAGTTCGCCTGGATGCGGAGCTGCACCTGCTGCAGCGCGGACCGCAAGCCCCGGCCACTGGCCTGCGTTCGAACCCGGGCTGCGCCTTTCCCAGGACGGGCTTCTCTCCACCAGCTTGGCTTCCACTCAGCGTTTCCGTCGAGAATCCGTTCTTGGGTTTTGGGGAGACAAGGAACCCGGACTCAAACCCCACATTTGGGGTTCAATACTGATTTGGATAAGTCTAGAGTATTTGCCACGTTTTCTTACACTGTTGTTCAAGTTCTCCATATCCTACCTTATATCCTGCCTGTTTGTTACGTCCGTTGTTGGAACCCCCTGCTGTTGTTCATTGCTTTCTGTCTTAATGCTTCAGGTCTGTCGAAATTGACCTCGTGTGTTTAGGAGCTTGGATGTTTGGTGTAGAAATATTTGTGATGGTTATCTTTTTTCCTGGTGAATGGGCCCTTTAGCTTTATACAATGTCTTTCTTACCTCTGGTAACCGTTTTTTACCGAGAAGTCTATTGTCTGGTATTAATTAGTGTGACCGCCTCTGCTCTCACTGGTTGCATGGGAGGTTTTTTTGCTATCCTTCCACTTTCAGCCCAATGTATATCCTTAGATTTTAAGCGAGTTTCTTGACAGCATAGAGACAGACCCTGTCATATTGATCCATTCAGCTAAACTATGTGTTTTGATTGGGACGTTTAATTCACTTACATTTAAAGTAATGACTGGTATAGAAGGACTTACTATTTCCATTTTATTCACTGTCTTTTGTATGCCCTGTGGGTTCTGTTCTTTCCTCTGTTCCTGACTTCCTTTGTGTGTGTGTGTATGTGCGTGTGCAGGTGGTGACATGCTGTAACTGCCTTCTCATTTCCTTTTATGTATGTTCCATAGATATTTTCTGTGTGGTTACTGCTGCAGTTACATACAAATAAAGTTTTCTATTTAAAAATATATTTAGATTCTATTTTAAACTGATAACAGTTAAACTCGAGTCCTGTACTCCTGTAGAGCTCAAGCTCCCACTTTGTTATTGAGGTCACAAATTATATCTATATATCTTACATGAACAGAGGTTGTTTTTTGTTTTAGTCATTTAACTTTTACACAAGAATTAAAAAGTAATTTTTTGCACTAAATTACTATATTTGCCCATACGTTTACTTCTACCAGATAACCTTAATTTTTAGTGCAGTGTCAAGTTGCTGTCCTTTGCTCTCACCTTGAAGGATTCCCTTTTACATTTGTCACAGAGCGGGTCTAGTGATAATGAACACCATCATCTTTTGTTCTTTTTGTAAAGTCTTACTTTCTCCTTAGTTTTTCAAGGACACTTTTGCAAGATACAGTATTCTTTTTTTTTTTAAATATATTTTATTGATTTTTCACAGAGAGGAAGGGAGAGGGACAGAGAGTTAGAAACATCAATGAGAGAGAAACATGGATCAGCTGCCTCCTGCACACTCCCCACTGGGATGTGCCTGCAACCAAGGTACATGCCCTTGACCAGAATCGAGCCTGGAACCCTTGAGTCCACAGGCTGACGCTCTCTCCACTGAACCAAACCGGTCAGGACAAGATACAGTATTCTTGATAGACAGATTTTCCTTTCAGCACTCTGAATATATACCATCTCACTCCACTCTGTCCTGAAAGATTTTGGCTGAGAAATCTGCCAATCATGTGCAAGCTTCTTTGTAGATGACAAGTCATATTTCTCTTGTTGCTTTTCGAGGCCGTCTCCTTTGTCTTTCTATACTTTGGTTATAATATATTTTAATGTGAGTCTCTTTGGATTTATTCTAACTGAGATTTATTGAGCTCCTTGATTTGTATGCCCATTTCTTTCCTCAGATTTGGGAAGTTTTCAGCCATTATTTCTTCAGATAAACTCTCTGCTTCTTTCTTCATGTGGGATTACAATAAGGCATGTATTGATCAACTTTATAATGTATCAGAAATTCCTTTGGTTCTCTTCACTCTTCATTTTTTTTCTTCTGACTAATTTGTTCCTCTGACTAATTTGGAAAAAACTGTTTTCAAATTTGATTTTGATTCACTGATTCAATCCATCAATTTATTCTTTCTTCTAACTATTAAAAGAAAGAATTTCTTTTAATAGTTTGCTATTAAATGGTTTGCTATTTAATGGTTTGCTATTAAATAGTTTGCTATTTAATGGTTTGCTATTAAAAACCATCTATTGCATTTTTCTAGTTACTGTTTTTCAGCTCCAGAATTTCTTTCAGTTACTTTTTTTGTTGTGTTACCAGGAAACCCCTCGTTAAGCTTGGGCTGCCTGTCCTTGTGTCCAGTAACAAAGGCAGGGTTGAATCATATTAAGTGTTTATTGAGAAGGCTAGCCAATCAAGAAGACAGGGCACTTACAGGCATCAAATCCTGCCTCCCAGGTAGGTGCAGGGGACAGGATTATATAGGGGAAGGGACTGGGGTGAGGAATGCAGCTATGTGCAGGCCTGGGTGTCCGCAGACATCAGCTATTGTCATTAGTCATTAGGCGATGAGATGATGTTAAGATGATGTTTTGACTCCTCGTGGGTTGGACTGACCATGTTTATAGGTTCTGTTTGCTGGGTTCACTGAGTAACCACCTCAATCACTTTGCACAGGCCTTGAAAAGGAAACTAAGAAAAACTTAACCCGCTATTCACATACGTATATGTGTTCCAAGATTTAAAGTAATATGATTACTTTTTAGATTAATTCAGGTGCTCTGTTAGATTATAAGTCTCCCCTATCAGTAGCTTCTGTGTCTTTGTAGATTATTTTCATTTTGTCCATGCATCGTTTTCCTGATTTTGTTTGTGTGTTTATCTGGGTTCTCTTTTTGCTCATTAAGCATAATTATGATAGTTCTTTTAAATTATTTGTCAGGTAGGCCATAGATTTGCATTTCTCTAGGGTTGGTTTCTGGATTTTCATTTTGTTCCTTGTTTGGTCATGTTTCTATGTTTCTCTTCTTTTTTTTAATAAATACATTTTACAGAGAGGGAGAGGCATAGAGAGTTAGAAACATTGATGAGAGTATCATCAATTGGCTGCCTCCTACATGCCCCCTACTGAGGATCAAGCCCGCAACCAAGGTACATTCCCTTGACTGGAATCGAACCCTGAACCTTTCAATCTGTGGGTGGATGGTCTATTACTGAGCCAAACCAGTTAGGACTCTTTTTTTATGCTTTGTTTTGTTTTTGTTGAGACTCCAGCATTTGAAAAAACACCACCTTTCAGGTATTTATGGATTGTCTTTTTAAAAATCAAATTTAATTTTATTGTTTAAGGTATTACAAATAGTAGTACATATGTCTCTTTTTCCCCATTGACTTCCTCCTATGTCTCCCCCTTCCTCCTCACTTCCCCCACCCCGCAATTGCCCTCTCCTCTTCCCGCGGTGTCTGGCATCTATTGGTAGTGCTTATATGCATATGCATACAAGTCCTTCTGTTGATCCCCGCCCCCCATCCCTCCCCTGCCTTCCTGCTGTAGTTTGACAGCCTGTTCTTAGGTCAGGGGAAGACTCCACCCATCAGCCTAGCTATAGGTCTAGGACCTCGCAAATCTTTTTGGACAATGTATCTTCTCTGAGCATGTGCAGGTGCTCTTGGTTGGCTCAGATTACCCAAACAATTTGTCAGTGCTTCTCAGAAGTCCATCATGTCCTGCTCCACCTGCTGTCTGCCTGTGGAACTACAGTCCTAACACTGCAAGGACAGAGTTAGCTTACTGGGACTTCAAACAATGCCTCTAGTCCTGCCAGTGCCCGCAGTCCAGGGAGGCAGACAACGACAGCTCTTCAGGAAGCCCCAGGAGTAGCCAGAACATGGGACTCACTGGCCACTCTTTTTTTTTTTTTTTTCAGTTCTAAGAAAGGAAACCCCATAGGGGAGGTCAGATAGTGGGAGGAGCAGAGTAAAATACGCAAAAGGCCATAAAGTTTCCTACCCCTTTTGATGGAATCCTTTTTGGTTTTACATTGGTCTGGGTAATGCAGCTTCTCGCTGGCCACTAGAGTTCTTGCAAAGGTAACCTAGTCATGTTGTTGCTAACTTGAGGCCTGTGACAGGAGGCCCTCCAGTTCGCTGATGCACCCACCTTTCATTTAGACCATCTCTAAAGCTAAACTTCTACATGACTTGAATTCTTTGTTATTATGATTTAATATCATTCACATAACATAGACTATCACAGTTTCACAGATCACTATCTTACTGGGAATAGTTAAGTGGTTGGTTCTGCCTCACCAACCAGGAATATTACCCTCCTGTTTTAACTTAATCTCATATGTACTTGACATACATATGAGAAAACACTACTAGCAACTTATTCACTTTAAACACAAATCAAAACCAGATAAAGTGTATTTTTAGCAGTATGGTACTGAGAAATCATACTATATTTTTATTTCAATAAATCATATTGGAATAAATAAAATACTGCTATCACATATTGACAAATGTTGAAAAGGTGCTCAAATAATCATCAGAGAGAAAATAATAGAATTTTATCAAATAAATTTTGGTAAAAGAATTTATGGGATATCTTTTTTAAAAAATTTATTTTTCAACTTTCCTATAAATTTGAGATTATTCCAAATGAAGTGTCTTACAAAGAAAGATAACAATGTGGTTAACAAACCCAAACAAAATCGTCATCTAAAAATATTGAAGTCAATCTCTTTAGGTGACATAACTTTTTCCATATTTATCTCCCTCTTTATATCCCTATGTTCTTGATATACCAACATTGTCTAATAAATATAACTAAATAGCTTCATCTAGGGCTCTCCTGAACAAAATAATTAAGCACATTTATTGAAAGGACAAGAGGTGTGACAACATAGCTGGATCTAAAAGATATTATGCTAAGTGAAATAAGTCAGCTAGAGAAAGACAAATGGCATATGATTTTCTTTATATGTGGAATCTAAAAAACAAAATAAACAAAACAAGCAGGTTTATAGATAGAAGAGATTGAGGTTCTACTGATATGAGGGGGGTTAGGCGACTTGTGAAAAACTAAAGAGATTAAGAAGTACAAATTGGTATTCACAAAATAATCAAATGTATGCAAAGTACAGCATAGGGAATATAATCAATAATATTGTAATAACTATGTATAGTGCCAGGTGGGTACAAGAATTATTAGGGGATCACTTTGTAAATTATATAATTGTCTAACCACTTACACTGTACACCTGAAACTAATAAAATATTGAAAGTCAACTGTAATTTAAAAATAAAACAAAAAATAATAGCTCTAGTTGGTTTGCTCAGTGGATAGAGCATCAGCCTATGGAATGATGATCCCAGGTTCGATTCCGGTCAAGGGCACATGCCCAGTTGTGGACTTGATCCCTAGTAGGGAGCATGCAGTAGGCAGCCGATCAATGATTCTCTCTCATCATTGATGTTTCTATCTCTCTCCCTTCCTCTCTGAAATCAATAAAAAATGTCCTATATAATAAAAGGCTAATATGCAAATCAACCAAACAGTAGAACCACTGGTGGCTATGATGCACACTGACCATCAGAGGGAAGATGCTCAACGTAAGAGCTGACCCCTGGTGGTCAGTGTGTTGCCACAGGGGGAGCACTGCTCAGCCAGAAGCTGGGCTCATGGCTGGCAAATGCTTCTCCTGCCTCCACGGCAGCGCTAAGGACCCCTTGGGTCCTGGGTGCAGGAGGGTGCAGGCTGGGCTGAGGAGACCACCTGCCCCAGTGCAGGAATATCATGCACTGGGCCTCTAGTATTTAAAATGATGATAATAATAATAATCTTAACTAATAAAAGCATAATATTGAAATTAACCGTTTCTCCGGGACGGGGTAAGCTATGCCCACCAGCCAATCAGAGCGACTGTATGCAAATTAGCCCAACCAACATGGAGGCCGCCACTCACAGACCTGAGTAAACGGCAGCTTCCATTGCAGCAGGAGCGAAAGTGAAACTGCGCCCGCTCTGCTTAAACTGGCTCTAGCAAAACACAAGTTTGCAACAAACAATCATAGAATCCTTGGGAGCTGAAGGAAACAGCAGGCCTGGCCTCACCACTAAGTAACATTGTTTCATTATAGACTCCGCGAGGTGAAGCAGAGGCTTCGTTACTAGGAGGCCTCGCCTTAAAGGAATAGCATCAATTATAGAAGATAAACAAACCCCAGAAACCTGCGTCCAGCCAGCCTTGCTGGGACATTGGGTCAATGGGAGCTGTGGGCAGCCTTAAAGCCTGAAAGCGCCAATCAGCCCGTCACCCATGCTGGCCAAAACCCAATGGGGTGAGGGACGTTACTGGGGGGCTTGGCCAGCCTGGAGACAGCCATCAGCCCGTCACCCAGCCTGATCAGGCACCCCAGCAGGTGGACATCCCCAGAGGGGTCCCAGACTGTGAGAGGGCACAGGCTGGGCTGAGGAACCTCCCGAGTGCACAGAGCGGCTGCAGGGTGGAACAGTGCAGGACCCAGGACTCGTGAGTGGGAAAGAGGCGGCAGGGTTGGCGGCCTGCTTGGCAGCTCCCCAGGCCCTTTGCTGGGCACTGGGGAGCGAGAAAGCAAGGCTGCAGGGGCCGGGGTCCTGCTTGGCAGCTTCCCAGACCCCTTAGCGGCACCGGGGAGTGGGAAAGGAAGGCAGCAGGGGACCAGTGAGTGAGAAAGAGTCGGCAGCCTGCTTGGTGGCTCCCCAGGCCCTTTGGGGGGCACTGGAGAGCAGGAAAGCAAGCTCTTGGGAGCTGGGGGCCCGCTTGGCAGCTCCCCAAGTCCCTTCCGGGGATCAGGGAGCAGGAAAAGTCTGGCCTGACCACGAGGCGGGGTTTTCCATGCTTCCTGGTGGCTGGAGGAAGATGGGCAGTAGGCAAGCTTGGGAGGCAGGCAGCACCCAGCCCTGGCCACAGCTCAAAAAAGAGAACAACATGCAGGGGAGGGCAAGAGTCTGAGAGATCAACATAGAAGGGATGCCTGCTCCAACCCTTCATGGTGTGCCTGGGGGCAGGCCCCCAGCAGGTAGACACACACAGGAGGACTGCTCCGAGCCTCAGATGCGGCTGGGGGCAGGTCCCCAGTGGCGACACACACACACACAAAAGGTGCCTGGCAGACTGGGACCATCATAGGACATCCACTGAGGGGTTCCAGACTGTGAGAGGGGGCAGGCTGGGCTGAAGGACCCCCTCCTCCCTCTGTGCACGAATTTCGTGCACCGGGCCCCTAGTAATAATAATAATAATAAATGGTGAGTGAATAAAAGGAAAGTTGGTAAACATACTTGATCTCCCAAGTTATGAAGCTCCACACTGATGAACAAAAGTTTATCACTTTTGATATATAATCAATAAGCAGTTTGACTCCTTCTCTAGAATACTTTCCAACTATATTGTGGTATCAAATAAATTTCTCAGAAATGTGCTTCTTGTAACCAAACTGGCAGAATTCACAACAGAACCTAGTAAGCATAACTTGACTCACCCATAGCTCAAATTAAACTCTTGGTAGAGTTTAATAGCAAAACATTCAGGAGCTTAAGAAGTAAGAACACAAAATAATTTTAAATAGTATCAGTTCTTTTGTAAATTAATTTTTACATTGTAAATTTATGGTTGATACATGTACTGTAATGATCTGCAACACGTAAGTACTCTTATTGAATTATAATTATACTTAGCTCTGTAATATGCGAACCCTAGTGATATCTTTATTTGTATGATTTACATTTCTGTGTTTTTAAAATATATATATTTTATTGATTTTTTTACAGAGAGGAAGGGAGAGGAATAGAGAGTTAGAAACATCGATGGGAGAGAAACATTGATCAGCTGCCTCCTGCACACCTTCCACTGGGGATGTGTCCTCAACCAAGGTACATGCCCCTTGATAGGAATCAAACCTGGGACCTTACAGCCCACAGGCTGACACTCTATCCACTGAGCCAAACCAGTTAGGGCAAATGTATAAATTTTTAATCACATTACTTTAAGTAGTCTTTTGGTGGTTTACCTGATTCCCTTGGAAATATTTTCCAGAATGGTTTTTTATTGTGTGATATTGAAAATGTCTGTGAACTGTCTGTGAGGATATTTTGAATTTTATTCCTTCTAGGGAGCTTTCTTTTCCTGCCATGATATCCATAATATTTTTCCTTCATCTCTGAGATTTAGTATATTACTGCAATATATTTTGATTTGATTTGACTTTATTAAATTTTCCTGAAACATGATGATACATGTGACTCTACAGATTCAACCTTCATTCCTTATAATGTTGAATGGTTTTCTGTGCCACTTTTTTGTTCTCTAAGCTGAGGATGTCAGCTACCCATATGTTTGATTTCTATTGACTGTCCTTTTTTATAATCTTCATTATTTTATTGTACATTTATATTTTTTATTGGTCCTCTGTATTCTGTGCAGATTTCTCAAACTCAACTCATTTTCATTTTTCCTTTGGGTAAATTCTATACATTGTTATGTGTAATAAGCATTTTCAGTATTTTCATTCATAGTGCTTATAATAATAATTCTGATTTTTCATTCCACTTTTATTTTAGATCCACAAAGAAAAAGAAAAACAAACACAAAAAGATTCCTCACATAATCAATTATTGTTACCTGATGTGTTTGCAACAATTTTCATTTCAGTGTAACACTTCTCACTTCTGTCAAGATGGCAGTATAAGTAAATATGGTACTCACTTCCCCCCATAACCACATCAAAGTTACAACTGAACTACAGAACAAACATCACTCAGAACCACCTCTTATCAAGCTGAATGGAAGTCTTGCAAGGAGGGAATTGAAAAAAAAAAAGCTATGCTTAGACTGGTAGAAGAGGCAGAGATGTGGAATGGGTGGGTAAAAATCAGGAGGGATATCTCGTCTGCGGTGGGTCTCTCTGAGGAGTGAGGGGTCCTAACCCAACACCAGGCCTCACATCCCAGGGTTCCAGTGCCAGGAAGTGCCAGCAGTGATTAAGGCTGAGGGAGAAGGAAGTCAGCTAGAGTTTGAGGTAGGGACCATACATGGACTAACTTGGACCTATACTCTATGAGCTTCAACTAGGGAGCAGGAGCTTGAAAGGCACCAGAGACATGAGGAGAAGAACTGAATTGTCCAGCATCAGGGCAATAGTTGGAGGGTAAGGGGTTGTGGAGGGAGAGACAGCTTTCTTTCAGACAGAGTGCTGGCAAAGGCCATAGCTCCTTTGATGAGCCCTCCCCCAACAGAGATGGCAGGTAGGCAGCATTTCAGAGACTCCATCAACCTGGCTCACACTGTTTGCCCAGCTCTGTTGATTTCCACAATTTATGGGTCCACTCAAGCTGCTTCCAGTCACTTTTTCATATGGTCTATCTTTGCTCGTGTTTCAGATTTTCCTAAACTTTCTCAAACAAGCAGTGTCTGGCCTCAAGGAAGCCTGTACCTCTCATTAAGTGGCCCCAGTCCTGGCAATAGCAGCAGCCAGCCCTATTTCACAGCTTGGCTTTGCCTGGGCACCTCTAAGCCCAGCAAAAGTAGCAGGCATCTATATATTGCTTTGTAGCTCATGTGAGATGTCCTCAGGCAGAATGCAAGTGGTGGTTGACCTTGGCCTGCACTCCTAGGAGGCCCCCGAGCCATCGTACCCAGTGGACAGCTTCAGTGCACGGCAAAGTACCATGACCCAACCACCTCCATCTGTGTTGCAACACACTCAAGGGGTAGATCGGTGAGCACTAGAGCTCTGTTGAAGTAAGCCCTGATCTGTGAAGTGGGCTCCTGCACAACTGGTCCTCCATGGTGGTCAAGGTAAGTGGCCATAGCCTCAGGGAGAATCTCTCCCATGGATGTGCCAACAACAATCAAGTTCAACTATAAGAGGAGGGTGTACACAGTCTACCCAGTGGGTGTACCTCAAAGTGCCCAGCTTTGGTGATTGGGGAGGCTGTGCCACTGAACCCTATAGGACACCTACTACATAAGGCCACTATACCAAGCCTGGGAGACGTAGCAATTCTATCTAGACACAAACTCAGGGAGGTTGCTAAAATGAGCATAAAAACATGTTCCAAATGAAAGAAGAGAACAAAATCCCAGAAAAAGAACCAAACAAAATGGAGACAAGCACTCTAGCTTGCTTTGCTTAGTGGATAGAGAGTCAGTCTGCAGACTGAAGGGACCCAGGTTTAATTCTGGTCAAGGGCACAAGCCTGGATTGCGGGCTCCATCACCAATAAGGGGTGTGCAGGAGGCAGCCAATCAGTGATTGTCTCTCATTGATGTTTCTCTCTCTCCCTATCTTTCTGAAATCAATAAAAATATGTTTTAAAAAAAGTCATTGTGGGGCTGTACCCTGCAGACAGTGAAAAAAAAAATGGAGATAAGCAATCTACTAGATGCAGAGTTGCAGAATTCAAAACACTGGTTATAAGGATATTTAATGATCTGAGTGAGAAACTCAGTGGCAAAAAAAAAAGGACCAATCAGAAATGAAGGATACACTTAATCAAATCAGCAATTTGGAATTAAAGGAAGCAAAAACACCTAACCAGAACAGTGAATAAAGAATCTGCAGAAATGAAGATAGTGTAAGGAGCCTTAGGGACAACTTCAAGCATACCAATATTCACATTATGGGAGTGCTGGGATGAAAAGAAAAAGACCAAAAAATTAAAAACCTATTTGAAAACATAGTGACAGAAAACTTCCCTAACCTGGTGAAGTTGATAGACATATAAATTCAGGAAGCTCAGAGAGGTCCAAGAAAGATGAATCCAAAAAGGCCCACACCAAAATACACCATAATTAAAATGCAAACGATTGAAGACAGAGAGAATCTTAAAAGCAATCTTACGCATGAGGGAACTCCCATAAGACTGTCAGCTGCCCTAGCTGGTTTGGCTCAGTGGATAGAGTGTCGGCCTGCAGATTGAAAGGTCCCAGGTTCGATTCCAGTAAGGGCATGTACCTTGGTTGCAGGCACATCCCCAGTAGGAAGTATGCAGGAGGCAGCTGACAGATGTTTCTCTCTCATTGATGTTTCTAACTATCCCTCTCCCTTCCTCTCTGTAAAAAATCAATAAAATATATTTTTAAAAAAAGAAGAAGACTGTCAGTTGATTTCTCAACAGGAACTTTGCAGGCCAGAAGCAGTGGCAAGAAATATTCAAAGTGACGAAAAGCAAGGCCCATAGCCAAGATCACTCTACCAAGCAATGTTATCATTGAGAATCCAAGGACAGATAAAGAACTTCCTAGACAAGACAAAGCTAATGGAGTTCATCACAACCAAACTAGTATTATATGAAATTTTAAAGGGTCTTCTTTCAGAAGACCCAAAAGAAAAGATAAAAAATACAAACAATAAGATGGCAATAAATACATATCTATCAATTATAGAATCTAAAAAACAAAATAAACAGACAAGCAGAACAAAAACAGGCTCATAGATACAGAGAACACTTGGACAGTTGCCAGATGATGGGGGAGTTGGGAAAATGGGTGAAAAAACTGAAGGGATTAAGAAGAAAAATTGGTTGTTACAGAATAGTCATAGAGATATAAAGTACAGCATAGGGAATATTCTATAATATTCTAATAATTATGTATGGTGTCAGATTGGTGGTGATTTATTGGGATGATCATTTAGTAAGTTATAATTATGGGGTGTACACCTGAAACTAATATAATAATGTATGTCAGCTCTAATTAAAAATTAAAAATGATAAAAATAATAATCTTTTCTTCAGATCTCCTTAGTTCATTATGTATTTTAATGTATTTATTAAAATATAAAATATAAGTGGCCTTAAATATGGGGTGGGCAAAAGTAGGTTTATAGTTTTGAGTATGTGAAACACAGAGTTTATTCTTGTATTATTATTTATTAATTTTTATATTATTTATTTGTATTACAGCTGTTGTGGATGAAAATGGGGCCACAGACTAAACCTGATGTGCTCAGGGGAAGCCTGCATGGTGGTCCTATCTCAGAGAACTAAGGCAACCACATAAGATGGTCTGAAGTGAAAACTTCCTAAAGATAAGAGAGTCATGGTGGGTAGTTATGTCCTCGGACAGTATCTTCCCTGACAAAGGTCAGTCTTTACCTTAACTGAACCTGTTTATTGTCTTTCTGCATCGATGATAACATGCCTTTGGGATATCAGGATAATTTTTTTTCCAGATCCCCTCAGGGCACAATTTCCCACCCAAGCAGGAGACCACAGAGCCCTTCATTGCTATTGTTATAAAGTTAAATGTTAACTATCCTAGACTTACTTGTGTAAAAGAAGTGCATGTCTATTCATTTTACTTTTTATCCAATCCCAGAGATTTCCCCCTTTGCTTCTCCTACCTTCCTAATCTATCATCAATGGGTTTGATGAACTGCTTTGGGCTTCTTCATTGGACTGTAAGGTATAGAAAAAGGTCAAACCTGCCATACTCCAGAGTGTGTTCTCAGTCCAATGAGATTTTGCTTCCCAGCAAATGTTGTCAGTAGGCTCAAATAAACTCATAAAAATTCTTACAGGTTTGCTCAGAGGGAAGGTAGGGGAGGGTTGGGGTAAGGGGGAGAGATAAAGCAAAGGACTTGTATGGATGCATATAAGCCTAACCGATGGACACCAGGGGGGTGAGGGCCTTAGTGGGGGTGGGGTTGGGGAGCAATGAGGGGCTATGTAATACCTTAATCAATAAAATAAAATAAAATATTAAAAAAATCCTTACAGGTTTGGATGTTTCTAACACTGTTAACCTACTTTTGCACACCCAGTATATCATATTATTTGATGTGTCTGTTTTTAATTTTCATAATGATATCATGTATAAACTACCATCTATTTTTCTACTTTCTCTTTTTTCCTTTCTTTAAAACACTTAGCTATGTATCCATTTTACTAGCAATGGACATTTAGATTACAACGAATATATTCCAGCACAAACATTACTATACCACTAGGGGCCCGGTGCACAAAAATTTGTGCACTCGGGGGTCCCTCAGCCCAGCCTGTACCC